>JAYKTE010235785.1:0-12015 GCA_036873565.1 Xipholeptos notoides | reverse complement strand
CCCATTTTATTGACAAAACAAACTGCCTTGTTACTAATTTGACACACCTCAAATACCGTGGATTCAGCAATTACGATGGCAAGTTGTTTACATTGTGCAAGACAGTACAAAAATTTCATAGTATGCGCAGCTCAGCATTGCCAACATTTCCGAAGCTTTTGATACAAAATTATCAGTAAGTTTCTGAAACTAGTAAAAAAATGTTATCTCGTTAATAATTTGACACGCAGTGTATATGCAGACTCATTCGCATTTGGACATGTCATGACGGTTGGCCTTCTTATGAAAGGAAGTGGCAGTCATTCATATATATATTTTAGATAATTTTGTTTAAGTTTTTCATTTTTTGAAAACAGCTTAGTAACTTTGTATTAAGTTGATGCATTCTTTCAAATTCAAGCCATGTTATTCAGTTAAATAGACAAGTTATTTCTAGAACATGAGCCATTTGATTTCATTACTAACCATCTTATTCCAAATTTTGAGTATGAATGACCCCAGTCACTTCTGTATTTTCAATTCATCTAGAATCTTGCTAATTCAGTATGATTCAGAATCATCCTATATGAAATCGAGTGAGCATATGCCCTTGGTGATGGGTTAAATGCTTAGATTTAGAAATTACACTAAATTTACTTCATTGTTTGTGTCATTCAAAATTTTCAATTATGAAAAGGCAATGATTTTGATCTTTATTATTGTCTATTTTTTAATTTTTTGTGAAACTCCCCAAAACTTGATTACTTATTTATTCTTTTCCCAGAGTGGAGCTCTTCGATATTGTGGGCCCACGGAATTTGCCGCTGGGATTTGGGCAGGAATTGAACTGGATGAAAAAATTGGTAAAAATGATGGCAGTGTGGGTGGTATCTCATACTTCCGTTGTGCACCAGATCATGGTAAGGAACGACAGTAGATAGTTTTATTTTGAATCTTTTTGTGGTTCCCTCTCACATGGATATACCCATGTGTAAATATTTTTTAAAATGGTATTTGAAATATCTAATTTTCTAGATGACTACCTAGTAAATGCCAAAATTTTGATTTTTTTTAATGATCTTCAAAGGTATGGATCATGAAGTGTTTCATTTGCGTCTAATGAACTACATCAAAATTAATAAAACTGGAAATCTAAGCCTACATATATATCTAAACTATAAATTCAACCCACAAAAACCTTAAAATAAGTTGCTGACATCTAAGGAAGCAATTTTTAATGATTTTATGTTTTTATGGAAAAAATTGTTTTATAAATAACCAATAATAGTTCAAAATACTTTAAATTATACTAATTTTTCTGAGTAGGGAGTATCTGAGGACAGTGCTATTGGCTTTCCTGGATAAATTATAGCATAACAGAAAAATTTTCTTCAAAATCTGATATAAATGTAAAAACATAAAAGACCATAAAACAAACACATAAATGCATTTACATTCATGTATAGAGAAAGATATATATTCTGAAATGACAAAATATTGGCAATATTGCCATTATTTTGATGGGATAAGTATATAACTGAATAATTATCATTTTCTCTTTAAAATTAGTCATATAAAGTTTATTCTTTAGTAATAAGAAATAGTGATCAATGTTTCCAGTGTTTTATTTAGTGAAGGACATGGATTCTAAAACCGGAGCAGATGCAATTCATGATTCCTCTCAGATAGTGTGTTGCGAACAGAGAAGCTTGAAAAGACAAAGCCTGCAAAAACTTGTGGCTGTAATATGAGGGGCAGGCAACTTATCATAGAATATATGTATAACCTATGGGTCTACTTGCTGTTTGGTGCTTGACATTTGGTTAATAATCATTGTAGATAATTTGCAACTTTTTCTTGAATTTTTTTCTAATTACCTTTATTGTCATTTGCCAGAATGAAGAGAAACATCTATGCATAGGTATTAATTCGGGATATTTCTTGTCCTCATAACTTAGGATCTCAGACTATTCATTATCAAAATCAGGGAATGATCAAAATGTAATGCATTCATTTCAAAACCATTTTGATCAAGATATTAGATTATTCCTTTTTTTATCAGTTCTTAAGAAGAATGCTTAATGTCTGGTCTGGAAAAAAATTCAATTCTTAATGATTTATAGGATTGATTAAAACAAGGAGGACTTATAAAATAATAATTGATGAAATCCACAACCTTGAAATTTTTTATTTAATTTAAACTATTTTTTTTAAATAATTACATTATGTTGAAAATAAATTACATTATGAGCATAATTTCTATACCTTAGCTTTAAAAGTGATAGTTTTGGGGGGTGCTTTTTTTGTAGGAATTTTTTGCTAGTATTATAAAAGATATTCCTTCGATCAAGTTTACCTATATATTTTATTTTATTAAGAATATAAAAGTAAATTACATAAATGAAGCAGTATGTGTGTGTATTGTTCTACTCTCTTTGAATTTTCACTTATTTCTTTAGCTAGGATTTGAATGGTGTTTCTAGTGTTATTCAAATATAAATATTCTATATAACAAAAAGAAAGTTTATACGAATCAGACATGTTGCCATTATTTTTGATTAAATAAATATACCAGTGAATAATTATCATTTAATCTTAAAAAATTAGAGTTATATGCAGTATAAGTAATAACAAAAAGTAAGCAATATTACCATCATATTTGAGGGCATGGGTCAGTGAGTATAAGAAATAATTGCCATAATTTATGTCAGCTCTTTTGGTACTTAAATATTAATTAACTGCATAGTTCTAGAACAGGAAACTTAATCATAAGATATTTGTAATTCATGTAGTAAGCTCATTGTGTATACTAAAAGAACACTCAAGGGTTTCAGTCAGTTGAGAAAAAAAAGTAACAGGAAAAGAAAAAGGAAACTAAAGAGATGTTTTAATTCCATTTCTAGCATTTGTTGGATGTCATATTTATGTAGCCTGTAAGGTCATTGTCAGAATGATGAAAAAGTTTTTTGAACAATTAATTGAGAGTGAATTTTATTGGGAAAAGCAAATAAGGGATAATTTCTTGATAGAACACAGAACACCATTTGCATTAGGACAAATATCAGCTATTGACAGTTTTTTAGTTCAGTTGTTGTAGCCTGATACATCTTCCACTTGTTTGAGACTCAAGAACTTTTGGCTCAAGTTTCTTTCTTACTACAGAGGTAATAATTAGGGCTGTGGCAATACACTTTTATGAAAGAATATTCTTGTCACAGGCCTAGCTATTATGGCCACAGCAAGAATATTCTTTAATAAAAGCATATTGTCATGGCCCTACTAATATTGTCATAGCCCTACAGAATTAAGAATTAAAAGAAACTGTAAAATCACAAAATAGTTAAGGAACTATAAGAATATTCTTTAAAAAAGCATATTGTCACAGCCCTAGTAATAATGAGTGTGTGTCTTTGTATATACCTATACATATCTGTGTATGTTGACATGTGTTTGTGTGTGTATATGTTTTTACATGTGTTTATATATGTATGTGTATAAATGTATATGTTTGCATATAAATATATGTGCATAAATGTATACATACATGTATGCATAAGTGTATGTATGTATATATGTATAAAAGTATATGTACATGCGCATGTGTGTATATGTGTATATATACATGTATAAATCTATATGTGTGTGTGCATAAAATGCATGTGTGTGTATAAATGTATATATGTGTGCATGTGTATAAAAAAAGTTTATTGGCTAAATGGGGCTTGTTAACATGGTGGATTAACTCCTCTTGAGAAAGCAGTACTAATTAGAAAAAATCTATCATTCATTACAGAACCCTTGCACAATACTGTAGCCCACAGGAAAGCCAGTTACCTCAGAACTTTTTGTGTGACTGAATCCCTTCCTTGTGTGTCGAATGAAAAGTAGATTGTATGCTGTGCAATCTTAACTTACTGTAACAGACTTATCCACAAGTTCCTCTTAATAGATAGATATGGTTACACTCAAAACTGAGAAGACATCCACTGAGTGGATATCCACATCTAAAAATGAATCATTTTGATTAAAAATATTATCTATTTTCAATTGTTCTACAGTGATACATGGTTTAATGGCCCTAGGGGTGTTTTAATATAATAGCCAATTGAAATTCTTCTGGAGATTTTAGGTTTAATCCCAGCTGCAAATAGAAATAGCTTAAACTTCAGCTACTCTTCTTAATTTCTTTTCACCTCTTTATTTTTCAGGAGTTTTTGCTCCAGTTAGTAAGATAGCAAAACTTGGATCTTCCCCAGTTCGGATTTCTACGAGTAGTCCTCTCAAGACCCCTCGGCCTCTTTCTGTGGATATTTCACATATTTCAGCTAAAATTGACACTGGTAAGTACAAACTTTGTCACCTTCATTACATTACAAACATCTAATTTTTTTTGTGAAGTGTTTTTTATTCTACAGTTCAGCTACATAAATGTGTATGTTTTAGTTTGTTTTTTTGATTTATTAAAAGCAAATTAAATAATCCTTATATTTATTTCAGTAAATATGTGTTCTTCTCGTAGACCACTTTAGTGAAGAAGAATGATTACTTGGTTATTTTTATCAAGTTAGGGGAAAAGCACATGCTGTGAACATTTCTCCGATTTTGAATTAGATTTTACTCCCCAAAAACCATCTATAAAGGAATTTTTAGTTTTAGAACATGTGATATGACTCTTGTTTTGAAATTATAGGTTCATAGTTACTTTTTGTATGCATTACATTTATATATGTAAGGTGGAGAGGGTTATGTACATTTCTGTGAGTGTAGAGCAAGAGGGTTATATACATTTTTAAATGTTTTGGCTGTGTTTAAAATTTACCGTGTTCAGGGTCGATTTTCATTAATCTTTAAAAATTTACCAAACTAAAATAAAAACACAATGTTAATATGTAATAAATAAATGAAAAAATTGATTGCATAAAGAAGAGAAATAGACTTGACAGTGTGTTCTAAAGTACTGTGCACCTATAATTTCAAAACAAGAACAATATCCTGTGTTGTAAAACTAAATAACAAAATGTTTTGAATTGTCAGTTTATTATAAAAAACAATGATTACCTCAAAATTTCTGAAATAGGTTTTATTTGTTTAATTTCATATAAATTGGCATTTGAAAAGATTGCTGCAGTGCTGTTTATTTTTGAATAAACTGGGCAATTAAAGGTTCACACTGACTTTATGAATTTACTATATGTCGAAGTAAAAAACAAAGCAACATATTAATTTTCTGCATTCACTAAAATTGGTTATTGTTCTCTTTCTTTTAATAGATTATCTTTGGGTAAAACATGCATATCATTTGACATCTTACCAATAATTCTAGTAGCCAACTGCTCTTATTATTCATGATTTTCATTATTCAAAATTGGAAAGAGACTATGAGTTTTCATGAATGAAGTTTATTTAATGAAGCCAATTTGGATTTTGACAAAAATTTTTATATTTAATTTTTTAGTAAAAATGGTATAATTTTTTAATTTTTTTAATTTAAATTTCCATAAGTTATCTTCAAAAGTTCTGTTATTTAATAATAGTCAATTTGGGGGAAGAATTATTGTGGGTTTTAGAAGTTTGGATTAAGATTACTAATCTACTGGATTAAGATTACTAATCTACTGGATTGAGTTCAATTAACTTTTAGATTTACTATCTTTTAAAAGTTCAGAGACATTAAAAAACAGTCACCTTTGTATAACAAAATATAAGTATATGAAAATATACAAAGAGAAATGTTTTATATAGATTATTAGATTGCTTTATTTAAATAGGTTTTGTGCCAGTTCTTTTTCTTTTTCTTTTTACTTTTTTAAAAACTTTTTTATATTTTCATAAAATATAAACTTCTGAAAAGTTGTTTATTTGTTACATTGTTTGAGAAAACATCCATGAAAAAAGAAAAGTATTGTACAATATTTTTTATTGAACTAGTTTATCACTATTTGTAATGTTTCATTATTATATCCTACAGTAGTCTTGGATTTTTCATTTAAAGATATCTTGGATTTTGTAATATTTCATATATTAGAATAAACCATAAAAATGAAAGCTTGCTCTGCCAAAACCATTTGCTACCTCAATATAAATTGTCCATTTTTATTTTCTAGCCATTGTTGATTGTCTATCAAAATGCAATCAATCAGGATAAATTGTTTTCATGCATAGGCTAATTTTCATCTATTTTAATTTTTTTAATTTGCCATTGTGATGTTACTTTTATTTCTTTCATTGAATCAATTTATGTTAGCAGCAATTGTTCAGTCAAAAGGGCAAAAAGTAAAAACTGGAAATTTTATATTGACTGAGTTGTTTGAATTTTTCAAAAGTGCCTATCACTTTTTTTGCATTTGAATGAATGAATGCATTTAAGATAATCAATTTATTGCTTCTAGGAATGAAATTAAGTGGACATCAATGTCTATTTGTTAATCAGTTAGCCTGTTAGCATCTCTCCATAAAAACGATTCTATTCACTTTTCTTAACTTAAGCTATCTCTTGGCCTGCAGAAATTCCCATTAAAATTTTGAGGTCATTCAACTTAGTGTTTGAATCTAGATTTTTTCAAATTATTAAAAAAAAGTCTTGTTGGGCAAAAAAGAGTTAATTCTATTTTTCTATTGAATTACCTATCTTTTTAGCATAATTATAAATTTTACTGTAAAATCAATTTAAATGGGAATATGTAAAACCTTGATGAAAGTTTATATACTTGAAACTCCTTTGTTGTATTTGTTTTTTATATCTTAATTAAAAATTTCAGCAAGGAATACCTCTGAAAATGACTAATGCAAATTAAAATGTTGGATTTAAATATTTGGAATACTATTTATGTTTTTTTAGAAATTCCAAGTACAATGTAAAAGTTCAATATAAAAGTTCTATAAAATGTATTTAATCAATCTAGATCTAAATCTAAATTCACTCTTTTGATAAATTAATCATTAGACTCAGTTGACACAAAATATCTATTTTTTGTTGCCATTGTTTTTTCTTTAACGATTGAAGAAATCCATAATAACTATCATTTTAAATTAATATCTTTAATTCTTATTTTATAGAATAATTAGTACACATTTGATAACAAAATCTATGATTTATAATGTTGACATAATGTATATGTATTCAAATTTTAGATATAAAATCAATGAATGATAAAATAATTTGTAAATTTTAAATTTTCTATTTGTTGAATTCAAATTATCTTTTTCTTTTGATACCATTATTCAGCCATTCATTTTTTTTTTCTTGTTGTGGTTCAGTAAACTTACAAGTATTGGACAAAACACTTCTGTTACTACTGTCCTTTGGTTTATAGTGCAAAATGATCTGACCAATTTATTTTTCTAAAAGGTGATAACTAAAGTTGATAAAAATAAATATAAATGATCTATTGAATTTGGATTTTTTTTACAATGTATTTATAAAGTTACCGATCAGCTTTATCTGGCTTATTTGAAAATAAGCAATACTGCAGCAGCAGTCTTTTCAATACAAAAGGAGTTCTGGCTGATTCCTGCATTTTCATAAATTAAGAGACAGTCACTATTTCAGAATAAATTGACTATTCAAAACATTTTGTGATATAGTCTTAGAACATAATATATGGCTCTTGCTTTGAAATTTAAATGTATACAGTGACTTTTTAAAGATATTGGAAATAATAATGGCTGCAATGGTAATTAAGAGTACACTTTTCTTTCTATTTCAAATATAATTAATAGAAAAGTTAAATGCACTATATGAGAAGGCTTTTTGTGGAAATATGTAAAATGTCATTTGATATGTCAAGTTAAACAAAGTAAAAGTAAACAAAATAAAAAAAGATTGCTTTATGTAATTTGAGAAGTGAAAGATAAATTTCTTGATAAATGCATTGAGGAAAAACACTTTGATATTCTTGCACTTCCACTGATAGGGTTTCGTCCAGTGAGATTTTCTGCTAAAAAAGGGTTTTTGTCCAAAATTTGTAAATTTACAATGATTTTTTTAGAATAGTAAATCCCTTAATCTGAAATGCCTGTTGTATTTATGTTTTGTCTTTTATGTTGAATGATAAAAAAGAAATAAACAGAAGAAACTCTTCTTCTGGGTGAAACTTCAGATCAGCCAACTCCACCTTATATTGTAAAACTAACAACATCAACTTTTTATCGTTGATTGCCCCATTTTCACTATCCCTTTCAAGTTTTTCTCCTCAGCTACAATAATTTAATTGCAAGTCCCAGGCAAACCATTGCTTTCAATTTTGATTGCTCTAGACACGATAAGTCTTGTTGACTTGATAGAGTAACTCCTCTAGCTGAAGGAAAGTACTGATTTCAAAACCTGAGTAGATTCAGCATGTGAGTCTTAGCAGATGGTGCATTTAGGAAATAGAAAATCTACAGTCTGGTGGCTGAAATGACATGATAACCCGCCATAGTGCACCTAAATATGATCTTGTGTAGAATCACAATATGCGAATTCAAACCACAGTCACTTCATTATATTGACATTTGGATTAATAATCATGGGGACGGATGAATGCCTTAAATCTCCCCTCCCCATCTATGGATTAGATATTTCAACTAGTGTTATTCAAACAGCTCCAGCTTTGAGTTAATTAGTGTTATTAAACATAATGTGTTAACAAAAGAAAATTGTTTATCAATAATGATTGTTGTTGGTCTTTGTTGATTGAAAAGGTTAATAAGCAGTCAAACAAGACCAGCCAACCAACCAATCAAATCTGATGTCTTCTAAACTAACCAGAAATCCTTATATTTAAAAAGAAAGGAACTTTTTTTAAAGGATTCTATGGATTGGCATCTTCAAATATATTTTTTGTTTCTATACACTTTTGGATTAATATTAATTGTATGAAATCACATATCTTTCACACCATCACACCATGAGTTAGGCGGTAGGGTTAATGAAATTTAATTAGACATTTATCTAGGTTTATAGGAACTTTATAGGCCATTCAATTTTAGGTAACCAACCAACCAACCAACCATTATTCTTAATAATACAGTAGATTTCATTTAATTTGTCTATATTCGGTCTTATGATTTGTTTCCATAACCATCTGGTTGTATAAAGCAAAGCTAACAATATTTTGAAACTCTGTACTCAATTTTTAAAAATAAGTTTTCATTAAAGAAAATTAAATAGCAGTAATTTATTTAATCATGCAATAATAATTGTTAAATCTTTTGTTTGGATGTACAATATCAGATGTTGTGGTTAAATAAGATATGGACAGTGAATGACTTCTTGAAATAGAAGTGATCCTAATAAATACCACCTACTAATAGGAAAAGTACATTCTCAAAAAAAAAAAAAAAAGATTGATCTACTATACTAATAGATACCATTTGATATAAATTGGTGTAATGCAATTAAACCTTTCATTCGTCATAAATATTTTCTACCATAACAATAAACTAAAATGAGGATAATCTATTAACCTGTATAAGCAAAAGGATTATTTGTCATAACAGAGGTTGTATTGTGTTTAATACATATTGCTTGATTCCATTCGGCCATGATTAGTTGCAATGTTTGGCTGATCATTTTAGCCAGTGGTCCCATTACATGGAATTAACTGAATCATATTTTTTAATTAGAAATATTAAGTCGGAGGACCTATTAGCTTTTATCTATGTTTTATCATTTGAATTCTTAAATTTATCATATTTCTATTGGTTATGCACAAATTTATCCAACCTTGCTTTGTTAATAATTGGTTATAAGTGGGCGTAAAGTTGTAATCTGATGTTTTTACTTCTTAACTAAATATTACGAACAATGATTCTAATCAATTGTCTTCTAATTTTGAGTGATTTTTAATCATTGTGAATAATACAAAATTCAATAAATTTATTTCTCTATATTTACCTTAGATTTTGATTAGTATATAATGCCTATTACATTTTTTATATTAAATTTTATTATTTAATAGCATCTTCATGTCTGTCTTTGATTTCCAATTGATAAAAATCTTCTTTAAAAAAAATAACTACTAACCTTTGTTTTTATAGTTGTAAATTTTTTTCTTGTTAAAAATTTATTTCTGAATTGTGGAGAAGAGCCAATTTTTTTCCTTTTTTCTTTTTTGGTCTTTTGAAAATTGGGGAGTGCTGATCTTAAAGTTCCACCAAATTCTGCATTTATGTTGCTTAGTATCTTTGCTTGTATTTTCTCCCACAAATCCTTACTTGTCTCTCTTCAGATTACTTACAGGTTGCAGGTATGTAGTTTCATTTTGGCCATCCAAATAGCTTTTTGCTGTAACATGCTATATTTACTTTTAATTTCTGTCTCATTTTCATTAATACATTTCAGTATCATTGTCTGATAGAATGTCTTGACTTTCTTTCTCTGTCTCTCTCTCTCTCTATTTTTTTAAAACCAATTTCATTTTATTTAGTCTTTTATATAAAAATTAGTAATGTTGTTTTATGTTGATTCAATGTTGAGCAATTTTTCAAGATTTCCTCTCCAAATATTTAGTTAAGTTTTTACAATTAGTATGGGACTAAAAGTATTAACTTCTGATTCCAATATTTTAATTTTACTTAATTTCATACAGTGTCAAAATGGTTGGAACAAATAGAGCTTGTATGTGAAATGTGTTGGGTTGTCAAGCAAGTTCTACCATTCAGGCTGAGAGGCGGGGCTCTGTCAGTATGCAGATTGTTAACCTGTATGCCAGTGGAACTACCTTTAACCCCAACTGGTGGGACGTAGCTGCAATGTAGTGTTATAAGTGTGGAGATCCCAATCACTTCGCCAGAAACTGCTGGCAGCCCGGGGCCCAAGCAGGAAGAGTGCTCCCGAAGATATACTGCTCTCAGTACCAGCAACAAGGCCATGTCACACCGAGGTGTCCAGGCAAGGGGAGCATTACATTCCTCCCAAATGTTTTATGTGTGATCATAGGATCAGGAAGGGGAAGTCGATTTAGGCCAATCGGTAGGCAGTCGGACCTCGGAATCGTAGTATGCGAGTTCGAATCGCAGTTGTTCCGTTTGCGTTCATATTTATACTAATACTGCCGGGAAAGGTATGAATCCCCACATTCCGTCCAGCTATGGGTCAAATAATATAATTTGTGTGATTAAAAAAACTGTGTACAAAAACTAACGTTTACCAAGAATGATTGTTCTTGGCATTAAATGACCTAATATGGTTGATATGCTGTAAAAAACAAACAAACAAATAAAAGTATTGTTTGAATTTGAGATGAGTTTTGATTATTATGATTATTCAAATTATTTGGACTTCTATTCCCGTCTTTATTATTATATTCACTATGAATATGGCTTGTCTGAATTTGTGAGATGAGTTTTGGTTATTATCCTTATTCAAATTATTTGGACTTGTATTCTCATTTTTACTATTATATTCATAATTTTTTAGCCAATGTGCCTTAGGGCATTGTTTACAAAGGACTTGAATTTGGAAATCTTCATTCAACTGATAGTGGTGTAGTGGTTCCTGGCATTGATCCATATAAGCTCTGAAATTCATTTGGAGAGAACAGGTTCAAACCTAGATGTGGACAGTCTACCCCCATAGATTGAATAAAGGGTTAGGTTTGCAGTTCTGGGAAGGCTGCCCTAATTCTGGTAACCTGGCTGAAGGGTCCATTGGTTGATTGAAAAGTTATGAATATAACAATGAAGAGTGGAATAGAAATCCTAAGTTATTTGGCTAATTATACCAATTCATAAACTTTCCAATTTATTTTCCATTTCAGAACAAAAGTTCCCTGTTAAGCATCTGCTTTTCTCCAAATGGTTTATTAATGGCAACAACAGCAACAGACAGAAAAGTAAGCAAGTTTCCCCTTGTTATTTTTATCATGGGCAGCCAGGGTGGAGCAGTGGTAAAATCTTGGACTCTGGAATCATAGTACACAATTTCAAATCCCAGTCAAAACCATTACATTCACTTCCTGCTTCCTTGGGCAGATGAGGCTCATTAATTCGGGAAAGTAACTCATCTAGGTGTAAAGATAACACTGATTCCAAAAACCCAGATGGATGAGACCC
>JAYKTE010235674.1:0-12017 GCA_036873565.1 Xipholeptos notoides | reverse complement strand
TTCTTTCTTTGTTTTTTTTCATCGTTTTTCTTCATCCCTTTTTTTCTTTTTGTTATTTTTTTTCTTCTTTTATTTTTTTTTTTTTTCATTCCCTATTTTAATTCTTTCTTTGTCTTTTTTTCTATCTTTTATTCTTTATTCCTTCTTTTTTATTTTTTTTATTTTATTTTTTTTCACTTCTTTCTTTGGAATACTTTTCTTCTTTTTTTTTTTTCTTCCGTTATTTTTTTTAATTTTTTTTTTTTTCGTACAACTTTTTAGGTTTGTTTTTTTTTCCCTCTTTTGTTAAACTGTCTCTCCTGTTGTCCTATCCTTATTTTCTGTCCCATATTTTTTCATGTGAGCCTTACACCCACACCCATACCCTCTACCTCATTTTTTTCTCCTCACCCCCTCACCCCCTCATCTACCTGCATTCTCTTTCTTTTTCCACCCAGCCACCACCACCCCTATATAACCTTCCATCGCCATCTTAAGATTTTTTTTCACCCAATGGAAACGTTTAATTTATTTTATTCCATTCCTACCTTTACCATTTATTATCATTATCATTAGTAGTAGTATCATTATAGTTATTATCTATTATTCTCAATAGTATCAATATTATTTTTTCTTTTTTATCATCAATATTTCTATTTTATTATTATTGTTATTTTATTATTATTATCATTATTATAAGTAGTAGAATCATTTTAGTTATTATTTATTATTCCAAATAGCATCAATATTAATTTTATTATTCTCAGTATCATTAATATTTCTATTTTATTATTATTATTATTATTATTATTATTATTATTATTATTATTATTATTATTATTATTATTATTATTATTATTATTATGTGCTTGAGATCTCTCTTTCCTTTTCTTACCATTTTCCTCCTTCTTCTCCTCTACGTACCCCATAATCATGTTCATAATCAACACCACCACAATTATTTTCATACACTACCACACCTTTTTCTTCTTTCCATCTTCTTTTTCCCGTTTCTTATCCCTATTCTTCTTTTTCCTTTTTTATGTGCTTCTTTTTCATTCTTCACCTGCTTCTTTTTTCTTCTTCATATTCGTATTTTTCCTCCTTCATATTCTTATTTTTCTTTTCCCTTCTTTTCCTTTTTCTTATTTTTCTTCTCCTTTATTTTTTATCTTTCTTTTTCTTTTTCTTCGTTTTCTCTTCTTTTTTATTTTTCAAATTTTCTTCTTATTCTTTTTTTCCCTTCTTTGCCTTTTTCTTATTTTTCTTCTCCTTCCTTTTTTATCTTTCTTTTTCTTTTTCTTCATTTTCTTTTTTCAATTCTTTTTCTTCTCCTTCTTTTTTTTATCTTTCTTTTTCTTCATTTTCTCCTCTTTTTTATTTTTTTAAAATTTTCTTCTCCTTTTCCTTTATTCTATTTCCATCTATTTTGCTTTCAAACCAACTTTAACTTTTAAAGAGCGTTTCCTTCCAACAATTTCTTTCATTCTCCATCTTCTACTCACATCCGTTTTCCTTCTCCTCCTCTTTATGGTAGCCCTAATCCCTCCCCCTCTTCTCATATTCCTTCGATTCACGTTTTTTTAAGTGCCACGTTTCTTATTTTGGCTACCCATCATCTGACGTCATATCCGGTCTGATGCACCCAATTCAAAACAACTTAAATCTTGCGAAGAGTACTATACCCCAACAAAATGAACGACGGGGGTGGTTAGCAAAAAAACAAAAAAACAAACGAAAAAGAACACTACCCATCGCCGCTACCACCACCATCACATTTACGCCGTTGAAATTCATCGGGTTTCCTATTCTCCTCCCCCTTCTCCTCTTCCACTTTCTTGGTCTTCTTTTCTTCTCCTACTCTTCTTTTTCTCCCACTCTTCCTTTTACCCCCCCTTCTCTTCCTTTTTCATTCTTGTTGTCGTCGTCGTCGTCGTCGTCGTCGTCGACATCGTCATCGCCATCATTACCAACCGTTCTTCCTCTTTCCTGAATCGGAACCCAATTGAATCAATGTGAAACGACGAAGGACCCTAACTAACAACAAAGAACAGAAATCGTTTTGCCGCATAACGACTCCGGATGACGGCAGCAAAAACAGAATAGCAGACCAATAGAAACTCCTTCGACAGAAAATGATAGAAAAGTGTTTCAAAGCGTTGAGACAATGGGTGGCACCAGTATTATTTAGACTACTTGAACTAATAATATCACCTCCATTGTTGCAGATAATAACGTTGCTATATTTATCAGAATTTTGACTGATGCTTGATAATTAGCAGTATTTAGTTTATTCAAGCTCTTATTCTCATCAATATATAAACTTACACTTATTAATAAATGGAACTTTGTATGTCCGTGTGTCTGTGTGTTTTTGTATCTCCGTTTCGTATTGACTCCAAAACGGTGGAACCGAGTTTCTTATATATTCACACAGATGCACTTCATAAGTCTTGGAGTTCTCTTAGCTAAGTTTTGTCTTGGAATACCCCGATAATTATGAGAAATCAATAATCGAAAAAAACAAACAACAGCTTCTAGAAAGAATAGCGTTGGCACGATTAAGAATAACACCGTAAAAATAGCGATTATGAATGCATAACTTTGTCGTGGGCCAGTCTTTAGAGAGTTTGTTTCACAAAACTTGGTTTGCAGGTTCGAATCCCACTTGAAGTTTGGAATGTTAAAAACATGCTGTGTCACTGATGAGATTGAATACGATCGAAACAGCTGCCCGACATTATGTTGAAAGTCATTGAAAATTTTCCGTTGAATCATATCGTTAGAATTTGATTTAAATGCATATATATTTTTGCCATACCTAGACAGCGAGGTTGGAGCAGTAGTAAAAGCTCGGTTTCTGGAATCGTATTACACGAGTTCAAATCCCAGTCAAAACCATCGCACTCACTTTTAGCTGTCTCGGGCAGTTGAGGCTCGTTAACTCGGTGAAGGGCAACACTGATGACACATGCCCAGGGATGAGCACATAAAAATGACATTGTGCCTAACTTGGGTTGGCGCTCGACCAAGTAAATACAATATTTTTGGCTATACCAAACATTTTATTAGTTGCACGAGAAACGACAAACTATTATGCTAGTTAGTATATATATTTACTTATTTGTCTGCAATTTATTTATTTGTCTGATTGACTTGTAGTCGTATTTACTTTACTCAGAGTCTTATTCTCGTCTATATTATCATATACACAACATGTCTTCAATCTTCTGATTTTTTTGTTTAAATATATGCACTATTTCACCCATAGCTGGGGGAATGTGGAGATTCAAACCTTTTCCAAGGTATTAGTCTGAATCTGGACGCAAATGGAACGACTAGGATCCAAACTCGCGTACAGATTCCGAAATCCGACTGCGTATCAACTGGGTCCCCTAAAATAAAAAAGTAAAAAAAAGGAAAAAAGAAAGGGAAAAGAAAAAGAAAAGAGAAACAGAAAAACTAAGTAAAAAAAAAGAAAAACTAAAGTAACAAAAAAGCAGAAAATCGAAAGAAAAATCTGCCGAATCTTCTAATGTTTTGTTTACAAAAAAAAAGCACAGCCCCCACCAAAAAAAACAAAAACAAAAATCCCCTAATATCATCAACATTCAATATTTTTCATTTAATATTATATTTACTTGGTCAAGCACCATCCATAGTTAGGCACAAAGCCATTTTTATGTGCTCGTTAAATCCCAGGTGTTTTGTATTCAGTGTTGCCCTTCACCTAGATGAGTCACTCTCCAGAGTGTACGAGCCTCGTCTGCCTGATACAGCTGAAAGTGAATGCAATGGCTTTGAATTGGATTTGAACTCGTGTAATACGTATCCAAAGACCAAGCTTTCCCTACTGCTCCAACCCCGCTGCCCAACATGTATTCATTTAATATGTTTAAATAATTATCGTATTCCATTTAGAAAACCATTTCAAAACATCAGAGTCATTAGCTTTTGTTTAAGGCAGAAAAACAAACACAATTAATCTATAATTTCCATTTCTTACTTTTGTTTGTTTGTGTTTTACGGCATATCAACCATTTTAGGTCATTTAATGCCTCGAACAATCATTTTTGATAAACGTTATTTTTGTTCACACTTCGTTTTAACACAATTTGTGCTATTTAACCCATAGCTGGAGTGAAAGTGGGGATTCATACCTTTCCCAACGGTATTAGACTGAATATGAACGGAAACGGAAGGACTGCGATTCGAACTCGCGTAATACGATTGCGAAGTTGGCTTACTTTTGTATAAGAATTAACAAAAACTTCACTAAAACAAGTTTATTTAGATCTTAATCTAAACTATATTATAAAAACCGTCGTGGGTCTATTTATTTATTTAATTTAATTATTTATATATAATTATCGTGTTACGCTCTGAAGATTAAAGGCTAAAACTTATAGATCACACTTGGACTTGAAGCCCAGACCATCAGATTGCCTTTATTATTTTAATTTTAATTTTGTGTTTTGCAGTTAATGGCTAAAAACCGGGCATACAAACTAGATGTTTGGTAACAGAGTAAAATAATTATTTGAAATATTTAGCTTTTTTAATTAATGAATAAAATTTAATTCTAAATGAAATATACGTGAAATGGGCAATATTAATTAAACTAAAAGGAGTAAGATGACGAAATATAAACAAGTGATTATGTCCGTTTTTTTAGTCCATATTGAGAAATTTCTTCTTCTTTTCTTAATGAATTCTTTAATGACACGTAGTGAAAATAAATTGATAACTATGTTTTTTCTTAGACTACTAGCATTTTTTTAGCGTCATTTTAGACGGCACACACATGCTGTCATCAAAATAAAATAATCTTTCACCTTTTCTTTATTCAGGACAGAGGAAAAAGCCGAGTATTCGATAACCTTTATTTTTTTATCTTTATAGGAGAATTGAGTGAAATTTAAGAACAGTTTTATTCTCTTTTTGGAAATATGAGTATCTTTTGTTTCAAGAGATTTAGTTGTCGGCTTGTCTTTGATTTTAGCAAAAATTGTATATTTATCTAAAGTATCCTATATCTATAGATTAATCTATCAAAATCTCTGTAACTTTAATATATAGTTTTAAAAAAGTACGAAAACAGAGGAAGCATCAAAGAGAGGATACACGAATGAATACAACGAAACAAAGAAAGAAAAATGAATTAAAGCAAGAAAAGAAAGTAGTACAAATGAAAGAAGGAATGAAGTCATAAAAGAAACAGTGATGGAATAAATAAAAGCAGAATTTAGAGGAAAAGAAAAGAATGAAAGTAAAAAGAAAAAAAAATGAAATGAAACAATAATAGAAAGGTAAAAGATTAGAGGAACAAAGGAGAAAGAATGGAAGAAAAAAATAACAATGAAAAAGCAAAAATAAAAAATGAAAAAATACAAAGAAAGAAAAAGGGAAGAAAGGAAAACGAATGAAAAACAAATGAATGAAAATAATGAAAGATTGCATGAAAAGAAAAAAAGAAAAAAGAGTATCGAATGAATTAATACATGAATAAAAAAAAAACACAATGATATAGCGAGAAAATAAAATAATAAAGTAACAATAAGAAAAAAAAGAGAGTGAAATAAAGAAGAAAATAAAGAAGAAAAAAAAGGACAGAATGAAATAGTGGGAGAATAAAAGAACAAAGTAAGAAAAAAGAAGAGCGAAATAAAGAAAGAAGAAAGAAAAAAGAAAGGACAGAATGAAAGAGTGAGCGAATAAATGAATGAAGTAAGAAAAGAAAGGAGAGTGAAATAATGGAAGAAGTAAAAAAGAAGAGACAGAATGAAAAATGACAGAATAAAAGAATAAAGTAAGAAAAGAAAAATGGTGAAATAAAGAAAGAAAAAAGAAAGAAAAAGAAATTACAGAATAAAAGAGCGAGAATATAAAATAATAAACTAAGAAAAGAACAGAAAATAAAAGAGAGAAAAATAAAGAAAGAGAGAAGAAAGAAAAAAGAAAAAAAAGACAAAATGAAAAAGAGACAATTTAGGAAATCACTTCGTCAAACAGTAATAATAATAATAATAATAATAATAATAATAATAATAATAATAATAATAATAATAATAATAATAATAATAATAATAACTATGGCAAGTATTGGACCATGCAAATTCAACCCAACAAAATGGCAAGAAAATAACAAAAAAAAGTGATCGAGGAAAGCATTATGTAGCTGCCTACAAGAAAGAATGCTAAAGTGCCAAATGAGAGTTATTGTCACTCTTGCTTTGGAAGGCACCATCAGGTGTTGGCAGGATCTAGATTCTGATGATCTCGGGCGTGAAATATCGATAAAAAACTCCAAGATAGATATTACGTCAGCTAAAATTGCCATTTAGTCACGTGATGCACACGGACGTAATTGTGGACAGGGAATGTATATGCCAATTAGAACTCGTAAAAAGTCTTTCTTTTACTTCGCTAATCTGGGAGCCTCCCACGTGACTAAGGCTGAATATATAAACAAAAGGCAAGTGCTACAAGAGAAAAAAATAAATTAAAACGGAGAATGAGGAACGAGTTTCTGATCTGCACTGAGTTTAACATCCGACCCCCACAAACTCCCTTCCCCAGTGACTCGCTCTAGTAACAGACTACCAAAGACCAGCAACCTACGAACCCAACTCCTACTAAGACATAAAAGGTAAAGAAAGGTATAGTCTATCGTTCTTTTGAAAACTAAAACTTCACCGGACCTTATTTCTTTCTCGACTTTTCTCCTTTAATATTCCCGAATATTGTGAACATTTTCTACATTGTTATAAACACACCATAATTGATATTTTATATATTTTTTTCTTTAAACTTTAATTGCTGTTGTCTTGTATTTTGTTATGCTTGTCATTTTATATATGTCTATGGGGAATTGACCAAAGCCAAAATTTATATATAACCACCGACCAAAAATAACCTTCAACCCCATAAGTACAGGTAATCGTTTTAGTAATCCTGTCTGATAATGATAAATTCATACACATACAAAGTTACGATGATAGATACCTAATTGTTTGTTTGTTATGTTGTTTTTACGGCAAATAAATCTTATAAATTCATTCAATGCCGAAAATGTTAATTTCTTATTGAAGTTATTGGTTCAAACGTAGGTGTTTGAATAAAACTAGATGATATATTAAATCCATAGCAAAAGGGAATGTTGAAATTCATACCTTCCAAAAGAGTATTAGGTTAAATATGAATGTAAACGAAATGACTGTGGATTGGATTTCCTCAAACAGTAATACCAACCTAAATACATTTAACAAACGTAATGCACGATGGCATTTCAAAAATCATTATGAATCCTTGTCATGAAAATCCAATAATATTTCGATCTTCTTTTCTTTTCCTGCGTTCCGACTCAATCACAACGACGCGTGTAAAAGTGATGTATATATTTATAGAACACGATTGTCACATCATTGCTAAACGGAGAGGATTTAATTCGTTTAACTTTGATGAGTCATAATGATTAGATATCAGATAAAAGCGGGAGTCAGATTAAAGCGGAAGTAGTGGACATTGGAATTCGGAAGTGATCGTAGATGCTGGAGAGGAAAATAAAATTAGGTGACTAGGTGTCATTGGATTATCCGTAAATATACACATCGGAAACACACTAGTAAAATAAAACTTTATTGTATGAATAAGATTTATTTGTTAGATTAATTTAATTTATATTTGAATTTATCTAGGAGAAGGAAAACTCTGATGAAAAACCAAAGGAGTGGATCTCCATAGGCGGTTGGGTGGCATTCGTGTCATTATCCGGTTGCTCCTGCACCCTGTCACGCCCCCAGCCGTATCGGCTTTGTTTTGCAAGTGGACCTGGTGTCTCAGGGCGAATCCTGCACAAGTCTCCTTCACTTTAATTAAAGTCCAGCGCACTTCACTGCATCGCCAACTTGTTTTTGTTGTAAAACACCTTAAGAAAAATAAACCCTCTTTCAGTTTAGTTAACTCTCTATACGTTTTAAAGCGGAAGATGAAAATAAAGGCACATGTTTTCTGATATAACGTCTGTTTTAATGCAATCTGATTGGCTAATAAAATGGAAACTTATTTTAAATTATTTTAAAAATCAAATTAGGCTTATTAAGTTGTAACATTAGACGTTGAAATCATTGAAATCTTGGTTTTGAAATCAGTATTTCTTCACCTGGTGTATTCACTTCCCAAGTTAACGAGCATCATCTGCTAGGGGTAGCTGAAATTGACCATAAAGCTTTAACTGGAACTCGAACACGTAAAATACGATTCATCGTCTGCCTTGATTCTAAAAACCGAGTAGATGAAACCCGTCAACTCAATAAGAATAACTCATCTAGGTGAAGGGCAACACTAATTAAAAAGCACCTATAATTGGTCTTGTACCTAACTTGGGTTTACACTCTACCGAGTAGATATATCCTCATCTGCCCAGTGTGGCCTAAAATGAAGGTAAAGGTGTGAAGTCTTTAGGATACTGCTGGAAAAAAAGCATGTAAGAAATCGCTTTTTACTACTTACATGAACTTTCTCTGACACAAAATATTTTGTTCTCACATTTTAGGCTAAGACTGATTTACGTCGGTGGGGGAGTCTTCTTCAAATCATTCCTAATTAATATTTCCTTGTTTGTTTCTTTTACGCCGCTTTTCTCGTCCTGGTCGCCGATCCATTTCCATCCACGTCTGAGCAGTTACTTTTCTTAAAATATGGATTTCTTAAAAAATTAAAAGACTGAGATACAGTTGATTCACATTATTTATCAACACCGCCTGCGTAAACCCAGAAATGCCAAACCTAGCAATTCATTTATATATTGTCGATTATGTCATGTATGAAATCATCCGAAAAAATGCGACTAATCCCGAAAGCGAACAGAATTGACCGACGTCCAATCAAGCTTTTTCTTCACCCATAACCCACTTAATAATGTTACAAAGGTTTAACTGGGATTCAAACTTGTATAATACAATTGATCACCTGTCTTTGATGGCTGAGAATGAACGTAACATTTTTCACTTAAATTCAAACTTGTATAATACCTCTTCAGAGTTGAGATTTTACCACTGCTTCACTTTAGCTGCCAGAATGTATATAATTGCAGCAGCTATGATTTTAGAAATCGCTAACTGAAACATAACATTAAAATGTTATTTCCTGGAGACTGCTTTAATCTCTTCTTCCTTTCTAAGTCTTTGTCAAGTAACATTTTGTAGGAATGGACCAGCGACAAGCCTAATCTTTAAGAGTTAAATATTTTGTCGTTTCGTGCAGAATATTTTTTTTACTTTTAATACTTTGGCCATCTTTGAGTTTTATGTCTCATGTAGTCACGGAAACACGATAATCGTAGTGTAAAATCTTTATGAATCTTAGAGAAATAATTGAAAGTAGCCATCTTGGATTCCAGTATCTTTGAAGCAAGAATTATGGAAAAAACACGCAATGATATCTTCATTCAATTTATTCAAACTTCTTTACTCATCTTCATTGTTTTAATTATTTGAATTCTTGAACGAAATGTGTTAATTATCTGTATTCCAATCATCGGTGTTTTTCTAAATAAATCTCCAGCTTGATATTTTTACATCTATTTAGTCCGTTTTTATTTTTATTGTCCTTGCGCAAGAGCATCAGGACACACAGTTTCTCCTAACAATAAATAATAAAATAATAATAATGTTCTATGTACGTAAATGTGCTTTTTGGATAGCGAGGACATACACGGCGACTTCTGCTTTTAGAAATATGTTAATATTTTTAAAAATATATGTAAATATTTTTTTTAAATATACATTTGAAGAGGTTATTTAAAAGATTTTGTTGGAAAAATCAGATTTTTTATTATTCAGATACGTGATGAATAAAGAAGGGTACCAGCTCAAGGGTAATAAATGTAGGAGAGTAAACATATTAAATACAGACAGAAAGAGAGGTATTATAGAGTAATTAAAAGAGAAGGATTAAAAATTGCCTAAGGATGACACACATAATTTTTCAAGGTCTAAGTTCAAATTTCATAGTTTATGTATATATACACTCTCCTAGAGCCCAAACTACTGGGCCGATCATGATCAAACCTGACATGATGTATCTCCCTTAACTAGAGGCTGTGGATATCATTTTGGAAGGTCTAGGTATGAGGTTAAAAGTCATAGCCTATCTATATTCTCCTACAGTCCAAATGATTGGATAATCCTGATCAAACATGGCATCATGATGCTCTCCTACCTAGGGATAGTGCACACAAAGGTCAATGAGGTCAAAAGTCATGGCCTTTGTATATATTCTTACTGCTAAAATCACTGGACTGATCATGATTAAGCCTGGCATGATGATGGTCTTCCACCTAGGGATTGTGCACATAATTTTTAAGGTCGAAGGTCATACCATATGTATGTACTCTCACCGGCCGATGAAACCACTGGACCTACCATGACCAAACGTGGTATGATGAGGCTTCCTCACTAAAGATGTTGCATATCATTTGCCAATATAAAGGTCTTTAGGTAAAAGGTCATAGCCTATGTATATTCTCCTACAGACCAAACGACTGGACAATCATCACCAAACCTGACATGATGATTCTCCCCCACAAAGGGATTGTGCTCATCATTTTCAGGTCAATTCATGGTCTAAGCTCAAAGATCATAGCTTAGGTATATTCTTCTAGAGCCCAAATCATTTGACCAATCATGACCAAACGTGGTATGATGATGCTCTCCCCTATAGATTCTGCACACCATTTTCAAGGTAATGTCTAATGTTAATGGCCTATGTATGTATGTATACTCACTTAGAGCCCAAACCAAAAGACTGATTGTGACGAAACCTGACATGATGATGGGAGTTCTATCTATATATAATAGTAGAGATAGAGATGATTTACTTTCTTCATTTGATTAGAATAATAGAATAGAAATAATTTCAACCAGGCACAGGCATGCTAAAAAATATTTTTTATATTGAAAAAATGATTACTTAAAATATAGTCTTAAAGATAAGTTACAAGCTAGAAAAGCATTTCTTGTAGGGCATTTTGTTGCACTTTTAAAAAATATTTTAGTTGATAATTATATATATATATCATTAATTCTTAGATAACAGATAAATATATTTCTAAAAAATGCAACATGTACATTACATAAAATAAATCCAAGGTAATTTATAGATTCAATTCAAAACAAATGTTTATACCCTACTTTGTAAAGTTGATAAAAGGGCACTTAAAAAATTGAAGATTTTCGAATTAAACCTCGTACCTTAATTTTCAAAACTTATAGTAAAAACATTTTGTTCAAGCCTTTTAATGGTCCGAGAGAAATGATTTTGTAGCTTGCACATATTGTGTGTGAAACATTCACCTCATTCTTAAATCAAATATTTAGATGAAATTTTAAAGTTAAAATATGTGTCAGTATTTTTCTGAATCCATCCTGGTATTTTTACATGTATTCTTTACTCTATTTTTATATTCTTCCTTATTTGATGAGAAATATCTATCTCATGTTTAAACAAATGTTATCGTAGAAAATTGAGACAATATACATAAAATAAAAAAAAGTTGCCAATTGAATTGTCAGAAAAATGTGTTATTTGTCTATTCTCCCTTGCTATCTGTTATTGACAAAATTATTTCTCGTTTGAGTTAACATGTTTCCCTGGATATTGATGTGTCTCCATGTCTTTGATCTCTACTTTGTTTTCGAGTGTACTTCACATTGGTTAATAATGCACTGACTCATACAATCTAGTGGTACAATATGAAGGAGGATGTTAGGTTTTTGTAATGGTCTTCTTTGGTTTCAGTCTGGATAGGCCAAAAAATATCACAGGTATATTTTTTATCCACATGAACGCTAATAGAAAAAGTAAAAGCGATCAATATTTTTCTGGTTTCGTTTGTGAACTTTACTTTTTTTATTTAAGGATAAAATGTTGCGGTTTTTCGCATTTTCTTTGATATGTGGAACAAACAAGTCATGCATCCAATATAAGAATAAATGTCATTCACGCATTTTCTAAAGAAGATAAACATATATATATAT
>JAYKTE010235563.1:0-12018 GCA_036873565.1 Xipholeptos notoides | reverse complement strand
CCGACAAGGTTGAAGAGAGGACTAACTGCCTATCAGGCAGGCAGTAAGATGGATTTGAGCCGAAAAGGGTGAAGCGAAGACTTTGGGCTCAACGGACAACAAAACTGTCCTAATTGGACTTACCCAAGAAACTAGATAAATACTTATCATATCTAGCTATGCTTATTACAATTTTGCTTTCCAGTTCCAATTTCAAGTGCCTTAATTTTTGCTGTTTTTTAAATTAACATATTTATTTCCGTTTTTTTTTTCCTTTTTAAGGTATGGTATTTCTTTTCTTTATTAGAATTCAACGACGTCATAATCTATCCGACATTAATACCTGAACTATTGTTCCATTTATTTTGATATTGTTATCTAACCATGTGTGTTGGGCTCTCTTCCAAGTTGATGGCTTTTGGCTGGCCTCTTTCTCCACAGAAGTGGGTTTCGTAGCCGTTGGTCGAGCTTTCAACCAAAGCACTTTCTGTAGGACAGAATTAGCAGGCGACAGACCAAGCAGGAAGAACTCAAAGACATAATTCATAGTCTTAACTAATTTATTTAATTATCATATTTCATTATATAAATAATTACCTACCTATGTGAACCTATCTAAAAAGCATGCATATCGGAGAGCTATGCAATGTGCATGCAATTATCGTCATGGCGAATACTGAAAAAAGGTTGAGTTAGAGAGAGACAAACTAACACGCGACAACGATAATCATGTGATATAAGCCCTCTCTCCAAAAATATGCCCACTTACGTCTTTTTTCATCTAGGCAATCACCCTAACTCTTTGTCGAGTTACTTTTTGATTGAATATATCTAATATTTATATTATTATTGAATGAAATCTCATACCGATTACTAAGCCCTTGCACAGCAAAAAACAAGTGGTTTCATTGGAGTCAGAGTGACCACAAATCTGTTTGTGATCTCCAGGTTCCGCTCCATTTCAGTCAAATAGTGTATGGGCCACATCCCCTTCACCCTCTGCATCTCGTTTTCACACCCGCAATTAGAAGAGCTTTTTCTAACTCCGTTAATGCCTGTTGCTGATTCCTAAAGGCAATGAGAAAATAAGTCTCCCCCGGTAGTTCAGTATGCCTGGATTCCTTGGGGCCAGTGACTGCAAGCACTCTTCCACAGTAGGTCATGTATGTTTTGGTTTTGAGTGTGTAAATTTCTAGATTTTATTTCTCCACTACTTCCTGGTTTTAAATTATTACAGAAATATTGCCCGGCTTTGCCTGAGCTCCAGGAACTTGCTACTAAAGTAGATAACGAAGCCTATCATTGTGGTCTGAATCATCGGGCTTTACAAATTTCGGTGGTTCGAATGCTTTGATGCTAACGTTTGATTAGTGTTTTTTGTAATTCCAAATTTTTACCCCTTTGCAACTTAGCAAGTTCTTCCGGCTCATAACCAATTGGAAAGTGTTCCCCAGGCCCAAATAACCCATATGAAAATTTCAGTATTTAGCAGAGTAGTTTGGTATAGACTGCAACGGCGCAAAGTTTCAAACTTGACTCCTTAGTAGCTAAATTACCGTCTGAAAACTAATTAAAAGACTTTCCCAAAGTCTGAATACTCTTTATGTCAAATTTCAATTCAATAGATAAAAAACTGGCTGATAAGTTTGTTAAAAACTGATTGTACATACACACAGACACACACATTCCCCTTTTATATACTTAAAGATTATTATTTTTATTTCTAAATAGTAACTGTTACTCATTTTTCGAATATATCTGGTATGAGTTATTATCTAAAAAGTGTTTAGGTTCTATTTCTCATGTTCCTTTTGTATTAGGTTTATAAGTGCCATTTAGTCAGCACCTAATTAATTACAACGGGTGGCAGACACTGGTGTCTGAAAGTCGAGGAATGTGCATGCACGGTGAAAAAAAAATTCTGAGAATAGGAAACTATTACTATATTTCTAATGGAAAGATTAAAAAAAAAGATGAACAAATCTAATCCTCTCTGCTACCCAACGAAAATAAAGGCACTCAACAGAGAAATGAGCGACGAGTTCGTTATAGTCACCATTATAATATTTGTTGACGAAAGACGAAGAGAGGGGTCTATTAGTTTTTTTATGAAGATAGTATAAATTGCTTTCAATAAAAATTTCATTTTCAACAAAGGTTAATAATTTTTTAGTTGATATGAAAAGTTAGATTTGTATGCCTCCTTCAATTGTAGTTGACTGGGTACGACCTGTAATCTGCATCAAGAGAGAGAGAGAGAGAGAGAGAGAGAGAGAGAGAGAGAGAGGGAGAGAGAGAGAGTGAGGGAATTTTGGGATCGGTCAATTAAGGGACTTGTGTCAGTGTCATAACTGACATGTTTTTGTAAGAGGTGAGGTGAGGTTTGAAGGAAAGAAAAAGAAAGACAATGTATGAAGTTGTATGATTGATAATAATAATAATAATAATAATAATAATAATAATAATAATAATAATAATAATAATAATGATAACTGATCTGTTATAATTCAGGTGGTTTGCGCTTTTGCTTTTTTTGGTATCCATTACAAATTGAATAAAATAGTGGTCGCTTATTTTACTTATTAACAGACTAGTACAACAAATAGATGTACAACAACTAGATGATTCGTATTTCCGTCTACTATCTAATATATTATGTGATTCGTTTAAAGGCGGCAGACATTGAATTAAAACAAATCACAGAAAATAAATATTAATAAATAAATAGATTAAATAAATTAGAATTAATGAAAATGAATAACAAATAACATAAATAAAAAATAAACTATTATAATAATAAATCATAAAATAGCGTTGTGAATTCAAACATATTTTTTAAAAGATTGTGTATATAATCATAAGAAAATATTCCACAACTTTCCCCAAGCGAAATTCAGTTGCATTAATTAATTCGTCATTTCAATCTTAATCTAAAAATTGGATACTGCAATTTTGGCTGGCTTTGTTCTAAAATCGGACCAATAACATTTCCGTTTTTTATTCACTTCGACAATATTTGCTGCAATCAATGATGGCTTTATTAAAGGTTGTGTTGTTAAAAGGAAATTTTGACAAATGTGCTACATCTGCGCTTGGAGAAAAATAGTATGACTTTAAAGCTAGTATTGGCATTGTTATGCATATTTTTGTTCTTCCCCCTGAAGTGTAGGTTACCGAATTAAAAATCTAGAGGGATAAGGACATTTCGGTCCGCAGCTTATATCTGTTCAACATGATCCCACTATTTTTGTACCGGTAGCATTTTTTTCAATCTGGTAATGATGCTTGTAACATACATGTTTCTTAGGACAGGAGAGTTTTGATTTATCATACAATACCATTACAGCGTTTCGAAATCGGGTACAACATAAACTATTGTTTGTTTTTAATTTCCAAATATTTCTGGTTTTATTTTGTTTCGGAGAACGTCCACATCCACCTACATTCAAATACCGTGCCTTATTTTGGTAATTAGTGATTTGACCCTCTCCAGTCTGCACCTGCCTCGATCGGCAGCCTGATCGGCCAGGAAAATGAAGCTTGTAATAAGATATTCAAAACAATGTTGCTGAGACTAAAATGTGGTAATTATTCACAGGAAATGTTTGCTAGATTGTTTGTTTTTTTGTTATTTTTTTCTATTTACAATTTTACTTGTCTTTGTTGGTATAGGTTGTAGGATGCCTAACCCAATCTATGTGAAAAATGTGTCCGTCTGCATATCCGCTATTACTATGATTAAAGGTGAACTTTCCAACAAAGTACTGAATAAAATAAAAAGAAAAGCTTTGTAACCTATGATAATTGTATTTGTGTAATTATATTGTAGATCAATTCCAAGTCATATCAGTCTATTCCTCTCAGAAAGGGCCGTGATTAGCAACACTGCAGCGACCCGTAGAATACGCTTTGTGATTCATGTACTTACAAAATGCAACTTGCACCACCGAAATACTGAACCAACAATAAATGATACTTTAAACAAAATAAAATTATAGATTGATAGAAATTCATTTTAATATACGGGTATGATAATAAATTTCCAGTTAATCCTAATGATTATTTTGTTAATTGTTTTCGTGACAACAGATTTACAGAGCTAAGGAGCCTCGCAGATTCCCAAAGCCTTGCAGCCTTTGGGAAATTGTATACCCACTTGCAATTGCAGGACCTACGGGGGCCCCTCTGAGACAAATAACTCCAACAAAGATAAGAATCATAAAGGCTATGGAATTAAAGTGCTTCAGGTTTATATTTTGAAATTCTTTGAGATAAGGCATCATAATCTGTATATCTATTTGTGAGGACTCTTATTCTCATCTTCACACTTGCTGTTTTCACTACATTTTGGCCACCTATTCCTCTGCCTTTCTTTCGGTGAATTAACCGTGACCGGGTAGGAATATTGCATCTTGGAAATGTATCTCCAGATAAAGGCCAAATAATTAGTTGGCCAAATCAGCGTTAAAACAACAACTATGAAGATATGGACAACACTCCGAAATATAGATATACAGCTAATGGGCTTTAGTTTTTCTAATTGTGTTATTTAAAATGGATTTCTTAATTATAAAACTGCTAATTGTGGTTACAACGTCTTTTGCATAATGGGCATGAGCAGGGCATGCTTCTTGAGATTCGAGTCTTTCTAATTGTACCAACGGATGTTTGAAAAAAAAGGACTAATCGGAAAAGAAAATGGATACAAAAATTCATAATCAGAGCAAATTTAAATAAATGACGAGAATAAAGCTTTTTTTCCAGTTGTACGCATGAAATGTTTTAAATGTTTTGCCTTTTAAAAACCCATGTTATTATAATTATTCGGTTTTATTGAATAAAAATATTTTACAACATTTTTATCCACCTTAAATTAAATAAAAATATATTTACAAAAATAGATGGCATGAAATTCATCTTTGAAAAATAAAAACATTAGCTGTCAGATCATTTTGTCTGACAAAATGACATCATATGCACATTTGGAAAAAAAAAACACTTTTGTCATTATTGATCTAAATTTGCTTTTATTAAACACACTAATTTGTCAGATAATTTTGTCTCACAAAATGGCATCATACATAAATTTGGAAAATAAAAACGCTTTTTTCATTATTAATTTTGATTGGTTTTAATGAAACATGCACATACACACACACACACACGCGCGCACACACACACACATGCACACACACACGTCTGAGAACACGCGCACAAACTAGCATATACATATGTATCATACATATGCGGTCATACATGCATATATACTTAACTTATATTTTGTAGTTCACAGCTATGTAAGGTGGACTGTGAGAAAAAATGATATTTCTTTTCTCCCCGACTTTCATTTCTTAGTGCTTATAACTTGGCTGCTGCTAAATCAACAGATATTTACAACTCTTAATAACTACTAGTTGTAAGACATAGCAACATATCTTAGCATTTTATGCGAGCTTTCGTGTATGAGAACATTTTTTTTTTCATTTCTACACAGTTATTAGTTTTTATTTTGCCAATTTGCATAGCTCTGTTTTTTGTGTCTGTGTGTAGATTTCGCTTGGTTCAATCAGGACTGGATACTTCTTTCGCTTTCTTTTACTTTTATACTTAGACTAATCGTTGTATGTCTAAACCACAGAGAAAATGTAGACGAAAAATTATCTCATTTTCAATAAAATCTTATATTTCATGATTTTTTAAAACTACTGTTATTTCTGCTCCACTCTGTACAATAATACACCAATTTGCCTTGATTAAAATATAATGGACTACAATAGAAAATTAAACCAGAAAGTGCAAAAGTGAAATATGAGGGTCGTTCGAAAAGTTATGCCTCCTATTTTTTTTATTAGGCCAGAAAGGATCAGAGAGTGTTGTAAATTTCATTATTATGATTGCTACACTCAAGCATCCATAGCCTGCATGTTTCATCTCTGTTTCAGATATTGACATTGAGGGAAAACAACCCCTGTAATAGGCTCTCAAGTTGTGTCATATAATTATTGTAACCAGAAAAAAATGAACCTATCAACTTTCACCGGCACCTGCTGAACGTTTACGAAACTGATGCAGTTAATGTCAGCATATTCAGGAGATGGGTTTGTCCTTTTTAGAGTGGCAACAAAGATGTGAGTGACAAGCCTGCTTCCGACGCGAAAATGGACCATCTTGTTCATCGCTGGCAAAAGTGCTTTGATATAGTGGTGACAATCTAGAAAATGTTCATTCTATAACCCACACATAAAGCGGAAGAAAACATCGTCAAACGAAACCAAAACATCCTTGAACGTCGTAATATTTCTCCAAGCGCAGAGGTTGCGCATTTTTAAGAATGTAATTATCACTACATAAGCTTTATTGAAAGCAGTATTGGTGACAGTGAATGTTGTTGCAGTGAATAAACATAATAAATTTTTGATGGTCAGATTTTAGGATAAAGTTAGTCAAAATTTCAGTATCTTATTTGTAGGTGAAGATTGAAATAAAAAATATTTATGCAATCAAATTTCGCTTGGGAAAAGGTAGAGCAGAATTTCTTATAATTTCTTTATTGTAAAATTTCTTACATTTAAGAATTTACGGTATGCATTTACATGTGGAAACAGAAACAGAAATATCCCATGGTAAAATAATGGGTAGTTAATGGGTAGATCCCACATTGGAATGTAAACAACTCGGTAGATCACACATTGGAATGTAAACGTTTCTGTAGATAACATATTGTAACAGAAAACAATTCGGTTGATCCCATATAGGAAATAATCACATCGATAGATCACACATTGGAATAGATACAACTCCGTAGAGCACATATTGGAATTTAAAAAAAAACTTGGTAGATCACATATTGGATTATAAACAACTCGGTAGATCATGTATTCGAATGTAAACTCGGTAGATCACGTATTGGAATGTAAACAATTCGGTAGATCACAAATTGGAATTTAAACAACTTGGAGACCATACATTGGAATGTAAACAACCCGATACAGTATACAGTAAAATAACGGGTAGATTACATATTGAAAGAACCCTCATTTTCCCCTAATTTCAAAAGACGACTTTATTCAATCCATTTTCTTGAGATAAGTAATGCCATAACAATTCTGAGTAAAAACAATTGTCTCGACAGAAGACGAAACCTGTAGAAGCAAATATACAAATTGATTAGTTTCAATGCTTAGCTTATTCGAACATAAGCAGGTGCTGCAACCGAATCGCTTATTGGTTTCTGAATAATTTACAAGACGAATTTGAAATCTGCAGTAATTTTGTTCCAGTCGATAATCAAACCTGGCCAACGAAGAGCGGTTTAAGATGACCTGGCACTTCGAATAACCACGGAAAAACATGCGTTAATATAATGGCTTCAGAGTTATTTACTCAGAGAAACATCTTCATATCTTTACCCCAGTTTACTGATGCCAGCAATTTCGAGCTGGGGAGGTCAATTTAGCCAAGTAGATAGGCATTCTAACTTCGGAATCGTAGTACGTGAGGTCGAATCTCAGTCTTTGCGTTTCTATTCTAATAACCTTTGGAAAGGTATGAATCTTTACACCCCCTCTAGCTATGGGTCAAATAGTGCTTACAATGTCATTCAAAAAACTAAGTGTGGAAAAAAATTATGTTTATCAAAAATGAATGTTATAAGCATTGAAATAACATCAAAAATGTTGATATGCCGTAAAACACAAACAAAAACAACATTTAAGTTGTTTTGCCTTTTCTGAAATAAAGAATGCATCAGATAGTGATAGTGCTCTGCTTGATCCTCCATTTCAAGCTAAAATGTTAGAACGCCTCTTCTTAAAGACTTATTAGATACCGACATCAACGTGCTCGCCACACCTAATAAAGAATTTAAAGATTAGGAATAGAATCTTATAATTGGGAGGCCGTAAAGATGACATTAAAAAAACGGATGGACTTATAGGCAAACATAGTATTTAGTTTGGCCATTTATTTGTTTCGTTCTCTTAGATAATCCAGCCTCATTGTTATTTAACAATATGCAGCCTATATATCAATTTCTTCGTGCCAATTGTTCGTTTGTTTATTTATTTATTTATTTTATTTTACGGCGTATCAACATCTTTAGATCATTTAATGCCGAGAGCCATTATTTTTGATAAATGTTATTTTTGTCCACACATTTTTAAACACTATTTAATCCATAGCTGGAGGGAATATGGGGATTCATACCTTTCCTAATAGTATTAGTCCGAGTTTAAACGTAAACGGAACGCCTGGAATTCAAACTCGCGTATTACTTTTTTAATCCGACTGCTTATCTACTGTCCCAAGTGAATTCCACTGTCAATTGTTCATCAAACATGGAAACTTAGGTAAGTTATATATTGAAGTCTTCACCAGACTCCAAAATAACAATATCGAGAGATAAGTCCACTATAACAGTTACTATTTAACAATGGGGGTTATATACTTGGTCAAGCATCGGAGGTAGAGAAATGGTAAACGCATTGACTCCGAAATCCTATTATACGAGTTCAAATCTCAATAAAAATCATTTCATTCACTTTCGGTTGCTTCGGGCGGATTAGGCTCGTAAACTCGCCGAAGTGACTGGTCTAAGTATAACAATAACACTTATTCCAAAAGCCCAGGTGGATGAGGCCCTTTCACTCAATTAGGGTAACTTATCTAGCTGAAAGATATCACTGATTTAAAAAATTCCAGGAGTGTAATGAACACGTAAAACTGGCCTTGTGCCTTACTTGGTTTGGTGTTTGACTAAGTATATATTATATACTAGGTCAAGCACTAAACCTAGTAGACCTAGTTTAAATTGCTAATGTATCCGATTGTCCAACCACTAGCCCTAAACTAGCCAGCCTTCCCATCTTCGATATTCCCCTATAAGGAATCCTAAGCAATATCTTAGTTTTAGTTCATCTTAGTTCTACATATCAGTGATTTCAGCATGAAAACCACCACTGGGTTCTCCTTTAATGGGAATAAAAACCAGTAAAATTATCATAGTCACGATAGAAAGAGTTATCAGTTCAGGTTATATGTTACCCGAATAAATCTCAGTGGATTAAAGTGAACATTAAGATTTTGTAGCATAAAACTAGGTCACAAGACTGAAGATTGAAATATCTTCCTATAGATTAAAAAGTCCTGTTACCAATCAGCATTTGAAAGAAAAAGATTAGTTCAGAAATATTGCCTTAGCATTAAATGACATAATGTTTTTAAAATATCGGTAACGAGTAACCTTATACCAGTCAGTTAATTTATTAGATAAAGCCAATCAAAGAGATAAGGTGGAGTGGATATTTGTCTTGGTTTAAAATCTGATATTAAAAATATGTAATAAAACTTTTTTTTGGGTTTTTTTTGTAATCGATAACATCATTTATAACTTTAATATAATGATATTAGGCTAAGTACCCAAAGCTATAAAATCACTCAAAGATTTCCCATCCTGCGACCTACATCTAGTGTGGAAGAAGAAAAAGTAAACCAATGCTAATACTCATTTGATCAAAATACGAGAAGCTTAGTGCTTAAAGGCCTTATCACTCTAGATTTTTCATTGTGAGGCCCACATTTAGGGTGGAAGAACAAAAATAGGCAAACAAATGTCAATACTACCCTTAGCGTCATACTATTTTTCTCCAAACGCAGATGTTACACCTTTGTGAGAATTTAATGTTAACAACAAAACCTTTAATAAAACCATCATATATGTGTCTGTGTGTGAATATTAATTCATTATTTTTCATGCAATTTCTCTATACAGATTATTTCATCAATTTTTGCGATGTTAAAACATTATTTTCAATCGGCATACACATTCTAAATGTTACAATCAATAAATTATTAATAGCTTTTTAAAAAAAATCACCTCTATGACAATTAGCTTGACCCACTCTCTTCAACATCATTTAACAACATTTAACTCTTAAGATAGCCACAGACAGGTTTGTTGGATGCACATGGTGAAAATGCCGCTGTAAGATCAAAGCGAATGGGATTTTAAAAACGCATAATCAACCCCGGTAGAATACCACTGTGTAACACACAACAAACATTAGGCTGTTGGACCAACGGCCTATATATCTAGGTTTATAATTCTGTGATCTACACTTAAGGCGGAATAAATAGGCAAAAATGCCATTATTCCCATGAACGTCATACTATTTTTCCCAAGCGCTGCTATTGGATATTTGTGAGAACTAAATAACAACACAATATTTAATAAAATCATAATTTATGGGTTTATATTATGTTGATACTATTATATGTTATGTGCAAAAGCTTGTTAGAAAAGGATTAGCAACATGATTGAGAAAAACATTGACGTCTAACATAACAAGATATTTTATTATACACTGGATAATAGTAGTTTTCTGGTACCATGTGGTTATGTGGTGGTAAGTTGCTGATAATAGTGATAGTAGGAGGAACTATAATCGTAGGGGCACAATTATGAATCTCTAACTGATGCCAGGGAATAATGTTGTATTAAATAAAGAGCCAAATTTGAATTTGTCAGATAGCAAAACTAGTCAAAATTTAAGCAGCCCATGAGTAGATTAAGATGGGATGATGTAACCACATTTTACTTAGGAAAAATTACGGAAAAAATTATTTTAATATTTTATACATTTTTTCCACCCTACCATTTTTGCTAGCCATTAAGTTATTTTTCCGCTAATAAAAAGCCAGTATGTGGCCTAATTGTAGCAAAACTGAAGGCCACAAAAGTGTTACTTTTTAGTGATAGTTTATAGTTATTATTAGTACGGATAGAAGATATCTTATCTTTGATTCAAAAAAATTCCCAAAATGTAAACTACGTAGTTAGTTGTGTGACAAGCAACAGCTGAACAAACAATGTCCCTCTTCACACAAAGAATCGCTTTATGCGATGGATGATAATTCCTAAAAAAATAAAAATCATTGATGTTAATATCCTCAAGTATAGAATTATATTTCTGGTGAAGGTATTGATTTTAGCAGTTTATTCTCAACAATGGTACAAAGTACGGTTAAGTTATGTTAAAACACCGGTTCCTCTCAGATTACCAAAGTCAAGCAACGTAGAGTCTGTTCAGTACTAAGATGAGTGACCAGTTAGAAATAGCTATTGTACCAGGCCGATCGGCAGTTCGTGGCATGAGCAGTCGAATTCATCAATATATTCGAACTTAATGACATGTCCCCCTCTCACCGCTACCCACACCAATGAACCCACTCGCTCACCGACCAAGTCAGCTGGTTAGCGGCTAATAATGTCCTGGAATAGAAGGGAGAAACTGAGTGCAAAATCGTATATTCAATCCAGACCAGCGTCTAACCTTTCTCTCCTTTCTTTCTGTTTACGATCGCAAATATGCATCCACGGATTCGCCTTCTCAGTTCAGAGATCTGGCCATATACTGCATCAAATGATCTGTTGCTGACCGAGGGCACTGTCTCACTTATTGATCTGACCGCTTTCGGAATGAATGTTTTATTTAGCTATGGAGATTTGCGTGTGTCCCAAGTGAAACAACCATGCGTGGCTTGTTCATTTAATGACGGAGCCAGTAACTACGTCGCAAATACATTACACTGCATTTATACTAGCACTCAAATCTTTTTTTTTTTTTTTTACTGGGGTTTTCTTTTTATCATATTTTTCTTTTAAAGAAGTAACCTCTCCAAATTTCGCTCGAATCTCGTTGGGTAATAGAAATTCCTATCCCGATGTGAGCAAATATACAACATCTCGAATCACGAGGTGTATCTGCCTTTTTTTTTTAATAGCTGAACCCCATACCAAAGTTAATGAATTCCATTTCCCGTGTTCCTGTATCCTAAAAAGAGCTAGATGGTTTGAGAAGAATTTGAACTCGCGTATTACGAATCCAAAATCAAGATATTTAATCACTGCAACAACAGTCTGTTTAGGGAGTAACATTTAAGAAGCCTTGTTAGGCCATTAATAAATACTAGCAGAACCCGTGCAATTTGCACGGTAGTTGGTAAGTTCAACCCCATATAAACATTAATCTTCTCAGCGCA
>JAYKTE010235452.1:0-12018 GCA_036873565.1 Xipholeptos notoides | reverse complement strand
TTTACCAAAAATGATTGTTCTCGGCATTAAATGACCTAAAATGGTTGATATGCCGTAAAAACACAAACAAACAGTTAGACCTAATAGAAGTTCAAGATCTTTGTAGGACAGCTTCAGGTCCAATTCTTGTTGTTAGAACACCTTCAAAAATATCTGAAACAATATAATTTTATATAGTGCTGTTGCAAAACTTTTCATCAGAGCTGTATACTCTGTAAAATGTGAAGCAAACCATTCTAGAAGATTCAAAAACTTCATTAGAGGAGTTTCTAAACTTGGTTTCCTACCAAGATTTAGCAGCATAAGAAATATCTCCTGTTTATTAGCTATTTTTTTTTTTAGAGAAAGTGATATGACCCCTTCTCTCTCTTTCCCTTTTTATGTCGTCCTACAACAACAACAAAAATTTTTTTAAATTAAAAGATTCCTTATATCAAACCCAGAAAAACAAAACTCAATCTGTGTGGGCAAATTACACTAATGCTGGATTGTAAAATTTGAAGAGAACATAACATGGCTGTCTTGAGGTAAAATAACGATAATGATGATGCATTTAAAAAAAGAATTGTACCATACTGTAAAAAAATCCTTATTCTATCTTATGACTGTGAAATCCTTTTTATTTTTCTATTTTCAATTAAACACTAATTTCCACAGATCATTGAGGTAATTTCTCCAGTTTAAAACTTTTAAAGCTTTGAGGCTAAACATTGATTTGAAATTTTCAAATTACTCGATTAGAATAATTATAATCACAATGAATGGATAACTATGATAATAAACACATTTTATGGCAAAACAGAAATTCAATATTCAAAGATTGATCAAATCATTTTTAAGAAATATCTTTTAATAATATGCGTATTTGAAAAAAATAAACTAAATTGTAAAAGATTATTCCTTTAGCCATAGGAATATCAATTTTAACCAATTTAATCAATTTTAACGGCATATACCTTTTCCCAATGAGATATAAAAGAAATTAATGAATTAAAATAAAAAAGTAACTAAACATTTCATTACATTCCTTATGATATTTAGAAAGTTTAGAAAGCAAAATAAAAATTCATTTTGTAAGAACCACTAAAATCATTATTTTTCAAAACCCTTGAGATGAGGTATGATGAATTCTAAAAGTACTAATCGGACTATTTTCGCCATGAGAGAGAGAATATTATATATGAGGAAAATAGTTCAATTAGTATTCTTAGAATACTAAAAAAAAATTCTTTTTAAATTGCTTTTTTTCAAAAATCGATTTAACCAAAAATATATTAATTATTAACATTTTATGCAATCATTTCAGTATAAATTATAAAAACACTTTTCAAGGATTGTTGAATTAAAACATTCAAAAAGGTTATTCTATACTATTTATAGGTCATAAATCGTTGTTCCTATTTGAACTGTACTGTACAAAATATCTTAATTGAGGTGCTTTTTTTTTTTTGCTTTAATTCATCAACTGGCTTGTCAAACTAACTTTCATAAATTTTGAAAATGAACACTTTATTCATAAAGTAAACAGTACAAGGCTTGTAAATAGTGTAAATAACCAAAAATCATCTTAGAAAAATAGACATGATGAGTATAGCATACAAAGATCTAAGACCTGTCTTGTAAATTACTAAACATTATCTGAAAAATGTAGACAAAATGAAAGCTGAGGATAACAGTTCAATCAATAAGAAATGAAAATTATCAAATTCAATCTCAATGAATAAAGCCAGTCTTGTAAGTGGTGAAGGTCACCTAGTCTAATCTCAGAAATAAAAAAGAAAATACTGATTTTATAGTATTAGTATAATTTTTAAATGTTAACTATGTCCAAAAAAAAAATTATATCTCTTTATAAGTTGAAACTTCACAACTTTTCCTATTATCTTTATAATCCTTGAAAGATTAAATAAAGTTGGTCAATGTCAAGTTATTTACAAATCGGGTATAAATAATTCAGGATTACTTTGACTAGCAATTTTGATTTTCAGTGATCAATGATAAAGTACACTTCCAATTGTTTACAAAAATAACCATCCAATATTACTAATGAAAATGGGATTATTTCAAAAGTATAGTTCTAAACTCTACAAAAAATAGAAAAGATTAACACAGGATGTGAATTGAGAATATTTTAGGAAAATTGCAAATCAATAAATATCATATAATTTGACAATACAGACAAAAATATATTTTCTAATGTTAATTTCTCTTCAAATTTAACCTCATAAAAGCTTTTTGAACATCTTATTAAATATGCTGAATAAAATCAATGGTTGTAAAACAGAAAGGGTTGTTCATTAGTTCAATGCATATTAATAAAGTTTTCTTTCAGAATATTGTATTTATGAATGATTAATTCATAGATAGAGTATATAGAAATTCAGATTAAATATCGGATTATTTTCTCATTACTTTACAAGTGGTGTTCATGCGTACAAAAAATGATGTAATTGTAATATTTATGGATATAGATAAACAATTTTTACAAATCAAGAGCTTTTATAAATACACTGGTACCTCGGTTCTCAAACTTAATATGTTCAGGAACTGAATTCAAAAAGTGATTTGTTAAAATCCGAATACATTTAACCTATAATCTCTCATTGCATATTTTACGCATTTTTATCTCTTAGGACTAGTACAAAATCCGAATTTCATTCCAAAACCAATGCAAATATTTATGTCTTTTTTTTTGGTTTGAATACCAATTTGTATGAGACCTGGGACGTTCGAAACCCAAGGTTCCACTGTATATATAAAATAGGCACCATCTCAACCCTAATCATATGAAAAACAGAGAATATACCTAATTTCTAAAAGAACCAAAAATAAATTTTAAAAAATAAAACAAAATACCAATAAAAGACTTAACTGACCTTAAATAACCCATAGAGGTGGATAGGTAAAAGAAAAAAAGAAAAAAAAGATTTTTAAAAAACAATGAAAAACAGAAATATATTATGCCTATACTATAGCGTTTAAGTTACTTAAAACCTTTGTCAAGGGGTATATTTATTAGAGAGAGAGAGAGATGGAGATGGAGACAGACAGAGAAGGATTATCTAATGTCCAAAGTATTAGTATAAAAATGACTTTGTAAGCTGAATTTTTACAAATAAAGATTTTGGAATCATAATGTTTACACTTAAAGATTACTGTACGACCACAGGATTTAGGAACGGTGATAACTTAGTAGGAAGTATTTATGGACAAAAATTACTCATCAGCTCATAATTATATGCTTTTTAAACTGTGCTTATCACATAACTACTGTAACAAAAAAGATATCAATTTTATTATATTATTTTTCATGTCAAAATCAGTTTTTATTCTGTATCAAAGTAGCTATCTCTCTCTATTTTTCAGACTGTTGTCCTTATCCTTATCATTGTTTCCTTCAGGGGGACAACAGCCTGCAAACTAGAGGTACAAATTATCAAGCCTCATTACTACAAGGATTTCGAAAAACCACTAGTTATCTTATTTCTAATATTTTCAGCCACAGTTAGTAAAAGTAAGCACTCTTTGAACAGATTGAGGATAAATGACAGTTGTGCTTTTAAAATGACCCTGACATAAAAATAAGAACTCCAATAACAAAGACAAAATAATTTTGCTCTTGGAAGATAAATAAACAATGTTTTCCTAAAATAATCAAATAGTAAATTCTAATTTATACATATTCTGTCTGCTCCCACTAGTGTCCAAGTATTGGATACATTTTGACACCTATCTTTATTGATGTGAAGAGGTGACAGAGTACCAGTTGCTGTGGATGTTGTTTCGGGTGGTTGTGGCTGCGCAATTGCCACGCATGCTTCCACCGCGGTTCAAGAGGGATGAGACAGGTTGCATCGGATTCCCAGGCTCTTGATCCACCAAGACCCGCTTTGCTACCTGCTTGAGAGGCAGTACCCTCTTCTGCTGGCACTGCTAGTTCGCTATTGGGGTCTTGGTATCAGTGTTGTCCTTCAGCTAGAGGAATTACTCTCATTGAGTTTACAGGCCTCATCTACACAGGTTTTGGACAGCAAAGGTGGAGGAGTGGTAGAAGCTTGGACTCTGGAACCGTATTATATGAGTTCAAATCCCAGTCAGAACCATTCCATTCACTTTCAGTTGCTTCGAGCAAGTGAGGCTCGTGACTCAAGAGAGTAACTCATCTAGGTGATGGATATCACTATATATATTAATGACAAGTAAAAGCATAGTAAGAGGAAAAAAACATTTACTATAATAACAGGTTTTAAAATTATATTTTCTGATTTGCCAAAATGCCAGACAATATAATTAATGGTAAAAAGGGGGGGAAATTAACACAAGGATAAATTTTGATTGTTGGCACTTACAGCATATCAACCTCTGCTTTGTTAGGCCATTTTCTCTAACATATTTGTTCTTATTTGCCAGTCATGACAAAGTAATCTTTATTAGGTGTTGGTATTTTCTCTTAGATTTTCCACATCTAATGAATCATTTACAATTCAGTATTGAGTACTCGAACATCAAAACATTATTACCACATCTTATCTAAACTTTATGACTACTTTTAGTTTTTTTTTAATTAAATTCAAATCATGTAAATATAATAAACCAATCAAAACAAGGTCCTGGTTAACCCTTATCATTTACTTGATCTCAACACCTAAACATCGATGGCACTCATTAATCATTTTAATAAATATAACTTCTTTGAACTCTAAAATGGTAAACAATCTATTTTAAACTAAATGGTTTTGCTTATTATATTTCACTTCAAAAATAATAGTCTACCCAATTATTATTTATGATAGACCTCACATATATTTTTCATGTTAGAAATGATTTTCTTAAATATTATGTTATCAGTTTTTGCAAACTAAAATACAAAATAATTTTTGCTAACTTGAAATATAAATAGATGAATACCATATATGTTTGCTGTTTATTATGAAATATTCTTAAAGTGTCTTCTTTTAGCAAAATAACACCCACTCGGGGAATTATTGGTTTACATTTTCCTTATATAAATAGGGTTTTAACAATTCTAATAGAATATAGAATTCATCATTAATTTACATTAACGTCATAAAAAGATTTAACAAATATCTATTGATCAAAAATTGCTAGTGATTAGAAAAATATTTAAGAACAAATTTACTAGAATTAATTGATTTTTGAATGATTGGCTAGGTTGCATTCATTTCTTTCCAAGGTGATAGAATCCATAGTTTCTTGCAAATGTACTAAAGGAAAGAATAGCTACAAACTTTAATTATATTGAGCTTGAAATAATATTTTTACATAAAATGAACTCAATTCCTTGTTTGTTACAATTCATTTAAAATAAAACTTGTCTTTTAATCTTTTATTAAATAACTATAAAAAGTGTTTCATACAAAATTAAGTTTTAGAATCTGTTTAAAATTTTCTTCCAAAGAAAATTGAGCTGGACTTGATTCTTAGTTTAAAACCATATTCTGTTCTTTGTTAATGTGAATAGTAGAGTTAGACTGATTAATTAGTCAAGAAAATGACAGCTTTCAAATAACTGGCATCAGCTAATTTCCAGGTTCACAACAGTAATTAAATTTATTTTTTAATCAAAAATAACTAGGCAACATTACAGTGACAAAATATTGCGTGTACATCACAAAAATTTTACTTCTGCATTTATTAAACCTTATTAAAAAAGATTGCTGTTGTCTTTACCGTTTCAAAATCATTTGACAAGGTGTAATAACATCTAATAGAAAATTTGCTGTGAAAATATTTTAACATTATTTGGAGGAAAGGCTTTATTTAGAGAAGCATTGACTTTTCTGAGATTTAACTATCAAATCAGACAAAAGATATTACTAAGATTTTTTTGGATCATATAAACATAAAAGTTATCTTTGAAAAGTTTGAATAAATGGTTTTCAATGGTTGATCTGGATATAGTGGTTATATTGGTCATATCTCCTTCATATAAAAAACATTGATTATTCTTAAGTAAATATCATGAATTGATTGCTATCAATATCAACCAAACAAAGAAAGGGCTATTAAAAAACAAATCCTCAGTCTGAAACGGTGAATCACTTTTGGTCCACTGAATTCAAAATGCCTTTATGAATCTTTTATTTATTTCTATATTTATTTCTTTATTTAAGGAATAAACATGCAATGAAACATCCCATAATTACTCTTCATTATTTTGTTCAATTGAGAAGAGATACTTTTCATGTGAGGAAATTTACATATCCTAACCTTTAATTTTAGCATACGTAGATATTTAACATGTATGAACATTACAGATAGAATGAGATCAGGTTTAAGATTACTCTGTGGCAGACTTGACCTAATAATACCAAAGTTCAGAACATAGTATAAACCATTTATAACAATGTGTTTGTCACAAATAGATGCTAATAATTAGTATTTAAACCACTTTCTTCATTTTTTTTAAAATATAATATTTGTAAAATTAGCAAACCACATTAGATTTGATCTAGCAGGTCCTATTTCTTCAAGTACACCTAGGAACTATTGCTTGCTGCTAATTATTGTACTGAATATACACAAGAATGCCTTGAATGGTTATGAAATTATTGACTAAAAATAGAGTCACTCAAGTAAAATGAGTAAATTTCTCATTCTTCAAATCTCAAAGACTATGTATGTATGTGTACACACACAAATTTCTATTTTTTAAGGAGAGTCTTAATATCAGGTTTACATATCTTTATAAATTAGCCATAATCCCAAGTACTTTCGAACCCATCAGGGTCTATCATCAAAGATATTATTAATTTTTGGAAGATTTTCTTTTAGCCAGGCATTAATGAATAAAAAGAAATTCAGCCTAAATATACATATATATTAGCATATACAATTGTGCAACATGTTATCATTAGTGGTAAACAATGTCTTAAGTGTTATAGAGTAAACTACTGAACATTAATAATAAATTTTGTAAATATATTTATTAGTGAGCTATTATTGATATTTCAATACATACATATATATATATTAGCAATATTGTTGATATTTATTGCTTTATTATATAACATTATACATGCATGCATATTATACAGTGAAACCTCGGTATTCTTACTAAAAAAAATGAGACATTTTTGCATTGGTTTTGGAACAAAATTTATATTTTGTACCGGTCCAAGGAGATGCGTAAAATATGCAATGAGAGAGGTGACAAGAAAAACTGAGGGGGTACGAGAATTGACAGAGTTGAGTGATGCCAAGAAAATCCAATTGCAATTACTTATTTGATCATAATATATACCGAAATTATAGGCATGTTTCATTATAAAGGTTAGGAATGGAGTTTTGGACTGGCTTGGAACGGATTAAAACTGTTTATTCCTTATAGGTTAAATGAATTCAGATTTCGAACAAATCTCTTTTCAAACTCATTTCTTGAGCAGATTAAGTTTGAGGACCGAAGGACCACTGTACATATTTTTCTGAATGTAGCTTAAAAGCAGAAAAGGATGAATAGAAAGAAAAAGATAGAGAAGAACTCCAAGAGAAAATTTAGATATTTGACACACAATTAGAATTTTGGTTTCTCAGTTTGACAGCATTTACATTTGGACAGAGATCAGACTATGGAATCGTATTACAAGAGTTCAAATCCCAGTCAAAACCATTACATTCACTTTCAGCTATATTGGGCAGATGAGGCTTGTTAACTCAGGAGAGTAACTCATCTAGGTGTAAAGATGACACTGATTAAAAAAAATCCCGAGTGGGTGAGATCCGTCAACTCAATGAAAGTAACTCATCTAGGTGAAGGTCAACACTGATTAAAAAAGCCCAGGTATATTGTGAGCACGTAAAACTGGCCTTATGCCTAAGTTGGGTTGGTGCTCGACCAAGTAAATATAATATCAACATTTACAACTATTTAAAGTAAGAGTAATTTTTCTTTAGGTATATTTTTGTCAGATAATTCTTAGAAGAACAGTGGATAAAGCAATTCATACCTTAATGATGGATAGAATTCTAAAAGTGAATCTAACAGATAAACTAAGCTGGAAATTATCTCAGCATTTCAAAATCTATGCCATTACAACAATACAAGAGGGACTCTCCTTTGTTCATAATTTGGCTTGAAGATAAAAAAATATATCTTTTAAGCCATAAAAATATGACGTAATAAGACGTAATACTTTTTTTAAAGACAGTAAAAACATTGAACAAATATTTATTCACCATATGAAGAAGCATAAAATTCTAATCTGATGGGAGAAATCTTAAACTCAACTATCATTAAACTTATTCTTTTCTTTTTATCAATATGAAATTTAATGCTGTTAATGTAGAACTATTCAAATACAACACAAACTAAGCACAAAAAAGCAAGAAAAGAAAATACAAAGAATCCAGATTACTTTGTGGTGTAAATATTTTTGGAACAAGTAATGGACATTTTAATTGAAGGTGTTGTTCATAACAAAAGGCAATGTGCTGCTGCAGTACATAACACTAAAAGGAATGATATAAGTGAATCAATAAATATTGAGGTCATTCAAATTGAAGTACTGTATATAAAGAACTTATCAGAGATGGCTTTTTCCTAGTCTATTTCTTTTAGGTTACTTTCCTATTGCTTCACATCAAAACCAATTCTTATCTAAGATTGATAATTATCTCTCTCGCTCTCTCTCTCTCTCTCTCTCTATTAATCTATATAGATAGATAAATACGGATAACATCTATACATATATATATATAGAAAGAGAGAGATAGATGTGTGTATGAATTTGGATTCAAAATGGCAATTATTCACAGTTGTCGATGCCATGTGGTAGAATGAAGATTGGCAAGTACAATATGGCTGATATCACTAAGGCAACAAGACAGGATTGTCTCCCTTGATTGTAGCAACTGCCTTTTTTTATTACCTTATCTACTGTTAATTCCTTTTGAAAAGAGAGTGGGAAGGGAAAAAAAGTTAAGCACTATCAAACACTAATGTAGAAAGAAGTTCAAGATTTTAGGTTTATAAAATAGATATGTTTACATGTGTGCAGGCATGTATCTGTGTGTCCGCCTATGTTCTGAATGAATGCACGTGCGTGCGTATGTGTGTGTGTGTGTGTGTGTGCGTGCGCACAGGCAAGTTTGCACACTGTGCTCGTGTGCGAGTTTAGAAGAGGAAAGTGGATGAAACATCTTGCGTGGTTACACAGAGTTGAATTAGTTTGCAGTCGTAATGTATGCAGCCTGTGGTACCACTCAGAGAGAGAGAGAGAGAGACAGAGACAGAGAAAGAAAGAAAGAAAGAAAGAAAGAAAGAACCAAAAGGAAGAAAATAAAAAGATGGTCCCAATGGCTGAATGCCCATAGAAGAGAACAAGAATAAAATAAATTTAAAAAATAAAAAAAACCTAATAAGGAAAACAGCAGAGAAAATTAACAGGAATGAATGGAAAATTACCACAACTTCTGCTCCTCCTCCTCCTATCACAAAACCCTTTCCTTTTCCCATTCTTCCTAAAGCTTATTCAATCCAGACTTCCATCCATCCACACACCAACCCACCCATCCATCAATCCACCTCAAAACTTCTTTCTTTTCTCTATCAGATCTATAGCCCATTCCCTACCATCCTAACATCAATCACCCAGCTCTGTCCACCTTCATCTTTGACTAACTTCTTCTTCTTGTCTTTCCTCTCCACTCACACTGTGTGTAATGTCTTGGTGTGTATGTGTGTTGGTCTTCACAAGGCTATCAACCTGCTTGACCAGAGCAAAGCATTGGGTTTCCAAATGGTCATCCTTTTTCTACCTATGCCACCTACACACATGCACAGACTAAACAAGCTATTCTTTTTACTTATCCTGACCAGTGTGAAATGAATTTCTCTTTCCTTTCTTCCTTTTTTTTTTATTTTTTATTTTTTTAAATCTTCATCTCAAAACTAGAGATGAGCTTGGAAACGAAGACAAATCAAGATATAAGTAGAAGGTGCTAGAAATATCTATTATTCAGAATATTTACAAACATATCTAAATATACATAATCTTTTTTTAGGAGAAAAGTAGTGTTTTTGTTTCATTTTCCATGGATCTATGATTTTAAATCAATAGAATAAATCACAAATGACTTTTGCCAAAAGCAACAGAAATATAACACAGGAATAACCATAATTCTGTTGAAGGCATTTTATCATAAGTATATAATTAACTTAAATCAACTTATGACTTTTTAAAATTGTACTTTGATTCAGACATAAATTTCTGTATCAAAATGTCACAATGGTTAAGAAAAATAAAAATTCTCCAATAAATTAAATTACAGGCTAAATCTTTAAAAATAACTAACACTGGAACATAATCTGGTTTTCCTTTCTATTTTTATATAAGTAAAAAAGAATGATGTTTTATAGTAGTGTGTGCTCAAAAATAATTAGTTATTCTAATATGGATTAAATCTGGTTGTGATTGAGTTTATATTTTGATATAAACAGAATCTAAAAGAGAAAGTTAGTATTTAGTATAACAAAAATAATAATTCTTGCTCTTGAATTGAAAATTAATTAACTTTTTTGTTGTTCTTATTATTGTAATGGTTCTTTATTGTTTGGATATTGAGTATTTGCAATTCTACTGTTTCAGTTTAGTTTATTTTAGGATTGTTTTAGTTCTAGGAAGTTGTAATATATGGTGTAACCCAGACATAAGAGAGTTGTTGGGACTGGAGAAGAAGTTTCTTATATCCGTTTCTAATCTGTATATAAATTAGACACTGGCTCTAATTTGGGACCAAAGAAAATCTCTCATATATCCAGATTTCTCATATATTGGGTTACATTGTATATCTTAAGATATTTATCTGTGTGTGTTTTGTGTACAGACAGAACAGATCACAATGAATATGATTTAATATTTTTGTAGATTATATCACAAAATATGAAAATGGAAAAAAAGGAAGGGCAGAGTCTCATCTTTAATAAATTAATTTTTTTTTTCAAATCAAAAGAGCAAAATGTGAGTTACAAAATTATGACAAATAATAAATTTTTTTAAAAAATTGATTTTGTTCTTATATTATATTACATGCAGATATATATGTGGTGTGACATGTACACATATATCTAACTTTATATCAATGAAACTTTGTCTGTGTGTGTGTAAATTCATTTCCTAACCTTGAGAATTTACACAGATGTACCTTATGTGTCTGGGTGTGTTCTTTAGCTAGGTTTTGTCTTGGAATACTCCTGATAAGTATCGAAAATCGCTAATAAAAAAAAATCAGCTTCTAGAAAGAAGAGCGTATCTACAATTAAGAGTAAAAATGTAAAAATTACCATTATAAATGCATAACTGTGTTATGGGCCAGTCGTTAGAGCATTTGTTTCACACCACGTGGTCTGAAGCTCAAATCCCAGTTGGGGTTTGGAATGTTAACAAAGTTGTGTGTCACTGATGAGATCCAATAAGATCAAAACAGCTGTCCGGCACTAAAGTGCTCATAATATTCCCGGGCTTTTTATAAACAGTGTTGCCCTTCACCTAAATGAGTTACTGCCCGAGTTTTTGGAATTAGTGTTATCCTTACACCTAGATGTGTTACTCCCTCAAGTTAACGAACCTCATCTGCCCGAGGCAGATGAAAATGAATGAAACAGTTTTGATTGGGATTTGAAATCGTATAATACGATTCCAGAGTATAAATTTTTACCACTGCTCCACCTTCGCTGCCTATATATATGTACACACATATATACATATACCAAATCATTATAAACTCATATACCGAGATACTATTTATATAATTGAGATAAGCCTGCAGCTAAAAAAAGAAATATGTGCTAATCGAAAATTGTAGACCAAATCATTATAGGATCATTTAAATTTGAAAAGCATTTTAAACTAAAGGAACAGTGCTAATCATTACCATTTTAGGCATCCTTTGCCTAATAGAATAGTTTCTTTTAGTTTGTTTGTTTGTGTTTTACAGCATATCAACCATTTTAGGTCATTTAATGCCAAGAATAATCATTTTTGGTAAACGTTAGTTTTT
>JAYKTE010235342.1:0-12019 GCA_036873565.1 Xipholeptos notoides | reverse complement strand
TACTATGTATACAATACAATGTTAATGTGATAAGTATGTAAACTTCTATCCAAGTTATTGGAATACCCTATACAACGAATGTCTATTCAAAGTCGTATGTTCTAAAGTTTTCATCTAATTAATTCCATTAGAATTAAAACCACTCCCGTAAAGGAATAATTTTAAAGTTTCCAATTTGACGACTAGCATCAGCTTAAATTAATTAAATTCTAAATGATGTTATAAGTCCGACTAACAATTATATAAACAATTGAATTAGGTGGGAATGCAGCAGACTATTTCACGAAAAAGTTCAGCTATGTTATTTCCGAAATGATAAAATTTTAAAAATATATAAGAAAAACGAAAAAAGTAATTACTATGAAAATAAAGTCATATAAAATACAAGTTAATTAAGAGTGCACAGATTCGTGTCAATTTAGTTAAAGCCATGTTAGGATCTGACATTAGAATAAGGTTTGTTACAACGCATTTCCACAGAAAAGCACAATCAAGATTTAATTTATTTTTCAAGAAAAGAGAAACTATAGTAATTTCGTTAAAACTAGTAAAAGATAACTTGACATTATATTATCTCCCTATCTATCAAACTCTGTCTATCTCACTTCTCTCCTCACACTATATAGATATAAACTGGGAGTCGAAATCGCGTATAATGATTCATAAGTCCGAATGCCTATCCATTGTCCCCTGTGTCATTTAATCTATATACTATAAAACAAAAATCCATTTACTTATTTGCTTTTAATTGTTAGTTCTATCGAAACGGAACTATAGGCATATATATTTATTTTTATATTTATGAACTTGGTATAAAGTGTATTTTTTCGTATTTTTCTCATGCGTTTTCACAATTTTTGTACCGATAGCTGTGATATAAAGTGTTTCTTTTATCGGTTACGTTCTTTCAAAATGGCTATCTATGTATTAGGTGAATACTCTCGGTTGTTCTCAAGGAAGTATGACCATTCTTTGTCATGGATAGAGACCACATAGTTCTGATGCCTCGTTATATCTTCTAGAGGTTGGTTGTTTGTTTTCGTTTTGCTATCTACTATAATCTTTTAGAAAAATAAGCACGAAGATTCTGAAGAAATTTGTGACATATATTCATAACATAAAGATCATTCTCCGGATGTGCAGTAAATGCCTAACCACAAGTTACACTTCCAGTTTTCTTTTATCTCCAATTTATACGTTTTTCCGTTTAGACGTGAACTTTGAGGAAACCCTCTCTAAATGTTTACAGAAAAGTACATAATACTCGAAATGGATATATGCATATTAGATACAGCTTGAACTTACGTTAGGGTCGGTCAATGCCAACTGATAATAAGAATTTAATACGAGACGGTCACTGATGTACTGCTGTCTATAGATACACTCTACTTATTAAACAATCAAAAAGTAATATATTTTCCTGTTCATTGAATTGTTTTTCTATTATATTTAAGAGAAAAATATATTAACGTTGTGAGACTCTTACGAAAGTGATGACTTTCGTTGACGTGCGTCAGAAGCAGAAATGCCTCATTGAATTTATCTATGCAAAAAATTGAACTGAACAAAATCCATTAGTGTCTTTTGAGTGTTTCTGATGCTGATGTCAGCGCAGATAAGAGATGGGTCCATCGATTTTAGAATGGCGTCAGAGATTTGAGTGACAAAGTGCACTCCGAGTGCGAAAACGAACCACTCTGATCATCGCTGACGAAAGTGCATTGTCAATGGTGGTAAAAATGGGGAAAGATAAATTCTGGATCATAAAATTATTAATAGTATTTTCACTTTAGAAGAGTTTATGTACGTGTGAGTTCTCACAAAAAATACATTTTGAATCATTTGATGAATCGAAATTAAAACAACAACAGCGACAACACAACAGAATTCAAGAAAACAGCAAATGCAGGCTGCGCAGAAAATGAGAGGGGACAGACACTCACATCATTATTAGATACACCAAAACTGCACAAAATGTGTTATAAAAGACATGACTGGATTGGGAGAATCCTATCCTCGGACGTATGTAAACAATTCACGCTCGAGCACTCGAAAAAACAGTACATGCACAAACCTGAGGCCGTACAGGAGAACGAAGCCTAACAAATCCTATGGAAGTTCGACATACAATATTTGACTAACCAATCCAACAACAAGACCAGACATTATTAACATCAATAAGAAGGAAAAAATATGCCAAATAGTTGAATTCGACGTACCGGCTGACCACAGAGCGAAAATGAAAGAAACATAAAGGGTAAGTAAATACCAAGAGCTAGCCAAGAAGCTCTTGGAGAAGATTTGGAACATGAAAACTATAGTAATACCGATTATCATAGGAGTCCTAGGACCGATCCCAAAATATATTGCAAGAAGACTACATAAAATCAGTATCAAAGAAAATAAATTCACCTCTTTCAGACTACTGAAGTCATGAAGGTTGCTGACATAATCAGTAATGTACTGAACCATGATAATTGAACACAACAAAATAGAAAGAGAACTAAATCAAAAAAGGGAATGGTCGAAGAGAAGAGTATGCTGTTGCCGATTACAAGTGATGCTGAAGTGCTAGAGAGTAATTATTGCCATTCCTCTTGCAAACGGCACCACCAAGTGTTGCCAGAATTTGGATTCTGTTGATACTCGTTGTGATATTTAGAAACCATATATATCTAAGACTACTTCCAGGCATATACAGAACAAGTCAAGAAAATCAACCCAGCAATTTTGGAGCTTGTAGGAAACGAACACACACAAGACATACACTTAGGTGCACAGACAAATTTCTATTTATGTATAAATTTGGATTATATATATTTTCTATAAAAATATCTTAATCAATTTGGAGAGGCTTATTTACTCAAATAAAAACTCTTCATTCTTTTTAATTCAAAACTATGAAAATATAATACCCGTAAAGCTATAAAAACTTATTATTTTTTCTCTTTTTTCATTACAAGAAATAATACAAGAAAATATTGTTTTTGTTTCAAGAAATTAGGTTAATTATTTATTTCTGAGATGATAAAATCCTAAGTAAAACTACTAAATAAACATACCTCTATTAACCGCTTGATATAAAAGTGTTTTTGTTTAATTCATGAAATTATATTTTTCCCGGTGGAAATTGAATGATATTTGTCCTATTTGAATACTTGCACATTTTTTCCCACTACTACAGCATCTGATTAAAATGTTTTGATCAAATTCAATTTTTTTCTAGTCACCATTACAAGAACTGATTTTGTAATCCTGCCAGTATTTTGCTTTTAATCAATGGAAACGTTTTCCTTATTTCTTTTTTTTTAATATTGCAGTGTTTTTATGATTTGATTAATTGTCGCTCAAGTAATATATTTGAGATACGATGCGGATGTGTTATGCTGCATCTTTAATTCATTTCCAAAGCTCTCTTGTTGCTTGTCTGAAATGATTAGATTATTAACCTTAACGTTTTTTTAGGAATAATTTAATAAATTTACATGTAAATATTGAATTTTTTCCACGTATAATCATTTCAAACTAAATGTTATACATCAAATAAAAAAAATAAAACTAATTTGTTTAAGTGGGTATGCCCGTTTAAAATAATGTGTTGAAACATAATTTAGTAAATGTTACTATTAGATATTGCATTTTTCACACATAATTCATTTCCAAGTAAACAAAACAAACTAATTTAATCAAGTGGGTACGTACGTTAAAAATAATGTATTTTGAATAAAATTGATAAATTATACTTTTAATATTGCATTTTTTCAGGTATAATACAAATTAAAGAAAGTTTTTTTAAATAAGAATATGGGTGATTATTTAGAAGCTCTAGTTAACCTAACAAATATGCTAATCAGTGTGCCCTGGCATGAAAAATAGCGGTCAGTACGATCAGTTACCGTAAGATCACTGAAGTCATACAACGTTGAATCTCTTCAGTATTTAAATCATTGCAAATGTAGGAAAACTAGTAATGATTGTCATTCGGTATGGTGCACAATATGACTTGGCATAGAACGTCGAATCTACCTAGGAATTCGAGTTGAATGACGCGTTTATTTCTACCCAGCCTTACCCTAAGCTCCCAAACCGACTAAATGAGCTGCACAGCTTAGTTGCTAAACATTCGTTCTAGTTACTCTTTTGAGTTAGATGTGGGCGTCTAAAAATTCATACGAATGCTATGAGCCCTGTCAACAAGAGGAAGAGTGATTTGAGCATAAATGGGCAAATAAAATACTTTCTGTTCAACAAACAGACAAGAGGGCTGATTGAGCCCAAAAGCGTGAAGAGGAGAGCTGCTCAACAGACAGGAAGACAGAGTTGAGCCTAAGTGGATAAAGAGAAGCATCTTACTCAACAGACGGACAGGCAGGGAAATTACTAGTATAAAAACACTTTTTCATTCTATGAAGTCAAAGAAAAAAAAAAAAAAACAACTCTCAAGTAATCTATATTGTTACTTCAAAAAGGTGAAAGAATCCTTTGAAATCATTATCTAATCGACACGGCTGTGATAGGAGTCGTTTGAAGAAGAATCGAATCATAACTTCAATTTCTTTTTTTTTTTATTCTCGGATTATATCTCAACAAATATTTTTTTTCGTTTGAGTTTCCACCGTGTATTTTGCTTCATTCTCCCCAAAACTTTTTTTACCTTCTTAATATTTCTTTTTTTTTTTCGATGTCAATTTTTTTTTCTTTTCCTATCTTTAAATATTTCACATAGTTTCATCTATTTGAACCTTCCGATTTTCTCACATTTGATTCTTTTAAGGCAGGTGATATTTATGGTTTTACGAGATCTGCATCTAATTTTTATTTCAGTTTCTTTCCTTTGATATTAAATGCAGCCATATCTTGATATTTTTTATATCATTTCTCATTAGACTTACTTTGTTTTTATCATAAGATGAAATAACTTTTTTTTTATTTAAGGGTCAGTTGAGTTAATGTTTGTAAAGTTCTTTTATTGACTTTTAACCTGGTAAAAGTCAATAGAGCTTTTTCAAATAGTTAGTCATGAATTAAACCCTTTGGACTCTGACGTAAAAAACAATAACTAGCGAAAAAGACAGATAGGCAAAATTACCAATTAGCCAATAAGAAACATTATATTACAGAATCATGGGGCGTGTCGTCTTTTTTGCTAGTCCGCCAAGACAGATATTTTGTCTTTTCAGGGTCGAAAGGGTTAATATGTATATAGTATTCATAAGAAAATATTTGTAAAATATGAGAAGAATTGTACTAAAGTTAACTTTATTAGAACCTATTGGGAGATGAGAAAATTAACTTTAAATATCCTGTAAAATTGTAGTTTTTTTTTAGCCGTCACCAAAAAAAAAAAAAACTATTTATAGCTTATAAAAAGGTAGGCGTTTTTTTTTAAATATATATTCGCAAACATCGATAAAAATATCACTTTTGCCTATAAAAGCGGTGAACTTTTAAATAGCATAGGGAATCAACGAAAAGAAAAATCCCTTTTTATGGCCTGTAAAAAGGGATTTTCGTGGGGGAGGAAATAGATAATCACCGAAAAAAAAAATTAAAAAAACCTGTTAAAGAGGTGGGCTAATGCATGTTGTTTCAAGCATAAAGACAATCACTGAAAAGTAATATCCTTTAAATGGCATGTAAAGTAATTTTGTATGGCCTGTAAAAACGATAGGCTTTAAAGAAATAGGAATCACCGAAAAGAAAAATCCCTTAGAAACACCTGTAAAACCGGTGGTCTTATTCTTTTGAACAAATAGGCTATCACCAAAAAGAAAAAAATATTTTAGTGACCTTTGAAACGGTGGGCAAATACATTTTGTTGAAAAAATATAGAAAATCACTGAAAAGAAAAATCCCATAAAGGGCCTGTAAAAGTTGTGGGCTTTTTCATTTTTTGTGGAAAAAGGGAAATTACCGAAAATAATTCACTTCAAATGATCTGGAAAAGCCATTGTCTTAATGTTTTTGAAAAATAAAATATCTAGAAAAGAATGGCCCCAACATGCAATGCCTACCACTTCCGACCCCATTTATATAAACGTATGTAAACACCACGGCGAGCTTTTGGTCTTACGACCGCACAAGCAAGAAACTAACAGTCACCGAAAGTCGTTTCCTCCGTGTCTACACTTACACACATAGACACATACAGCTTAATGTGTTTTGTTAGGTGATTCATGCTAACAATTACTCAAAAAGAAGTTTAATTTGAGTCCTGGGAGTGACTTTCAAAGAAGGCCACGATGGGGACAAACATGAAGGTTTTGTCAAAGTTCAACAGGAATACCAGCCGATTCTTTTGTCTTTTCTCGTCTTTTTCACAGCTTTTTTAATATTGAAAGAAGAAAACTATTTGATGTCTCTCTGACAGGCGTATAACTAAACTTTCGTTGAGAAGAAAGTTCCATAAAGTCACAATAGTCGATATTGAGAGATGTCAAAATCGCCTTCCAACCAAGCGAAGGTCGACCACCTATTTGTTGCTTACTGTTTACCTCACGGTACAGCCTTTCCTTCGGTATTCTCTCATTATTCATTCGGAAAACACGCGTTGTCCAACACAACTGTGAGTAGATCGTGTGTTTGTATATATATATATATATATTAAAAGAAAAACCATATTTACAACAATATTCGACTAAAAAAAAAACAGGGATGGATTAATCAATGATAATAATCAAATAAAAATAGTACGATGAACACATAAAACAACCCGAAGCGCTTTTCAATCAGACCAAACTTTTTCAAGGGTGTGTGTCTGAAAATGATTTATTTTATCTAAGTATAGTTGATAGAAAAATATTTTAGATGGGGGAAAAAAGGGAAAAAAAACGAAAAAAAGAAAAGAAAAGAAAAAAAAACACTATGCCCAACCTGAACCCAAATAATGAACGTCACTCAACCAGCTCGAGATAAAGATTGAAGTCTCTCTGTCTACATAGAGAAGGGGGTTAGTCCTAATGGCCAAAGCCTCTAAGATTTCCAGATGCAACTTGGTGCATCCTCTATGCAGAACAGAGAACCAATCCGGGGAGTATGCGAGGCCACACTCTTTTTTATCTAGTAAGTAATGGGCTATCGCTGACTCTGATAACGTAGACCCGGATGTAGTCTGGTGAGCCAGAATGGAACGAGGCACATCTTTTTTTCTTTTCTTTTTTCCCTTTTTCCCCCATCTAAAATATGTTTCTATCAACAGTACTTAAATAAAATAAATTATTTTCAGACACACACCCTTGAAAAAGTTTGGTCTGATTGAAAAGCGGTACGGGTTGTTTTATGTGTTCATCGTACTATTATTATTCGATTATTATCATTGATTAATCCATCCCTGTTTTTTTTTCAGTCAAGTATTGTTATAAATATGGTTGTTCTTTTTAATATTTTATTCAGATTTTGCTCCACAAAGAATATATATATATATATATATATATATATATATATATATATGTGTGTGGAATTTTGAATTCAGATAAATACGAAACACCTAATGGGAAAACTGGACAGCTGCTCTCTTCTGGAGTTGAACTCTTCAGTAGTGCATATATAACATCTACTATGGGTCGAACAAGTGACCAAAAGCTTGTAGAACGAATATCCTACCTCCAGGCCACCGAGCGCTTCCGGCATATGGCAATAACTCTTATTCGAAATGCTCATATATATCTTGTTCAATCATCCAATTGAAGCCGAGGACGTGATCGGCTTCTTAGTCACGTCATCTAATAAAGGCAATCTGCTCCTGCAGTATTTAACATAATAGACATTAGATATATGTATAAGTAAGAGACAAATTGAAATGAAGACAGAAGATACGCCAATAATCTAACCAACGAGCTTTACTGTCATTGGTAACTAGGAGAGCTTTTGTCAAATGGTGACAGGATGTTCGTTTTCAAGCTGTTAGTTGATAGTTCGATTTCTGGGGTTCATTGCCGATGAGTCAAACAAGGATGAGGCAGCTGTTCAGTGTTACCATTGTTGTTGCATTCGGTGTTTCTCCTTTATCTGATAACGATGTATTAAAATGTGTCTCCTAATCACATACACATATATAAACACACAAACATACCAATATATATATACATATATATATATATATATATATATATATATATTATCTCACTCGATATACATAAGATGTTTATTTAAATCTTTTGGACTTCCTGTCGTTTTATTTTCAGTTTAGTTTTTTTTTTTTGCGTTCGAGGTAGTATTATTGTGTTAGGGTTGAGGTGGTTCTTTTTTTTTTTATTCAAGTGCTTTTAGTTTTCTTGAAACTATTTTTCCTTTTTTTAATTTTTTTTATTGTATTTTGGTTATATGGATTTAGTTGAATACTTTTTTGTTTAATTGTTGATAAAATTTATTTGTGTTTCCGTGTTAATTGTTTAATTTGTTTTTAGGAATTCCATTCAAATCTTTATTTTATAGATACAACCTTTTAGACAAAATACACTCTTGCTTTTTTTTCAGAAAACTTTCTTCAAATGTTTAGTCACGCCATTTACTAATCATATTTATTTGGAATTTTTTTAGATGAGGATCCATCGACTGTTGTCCTCATCTTTATAGTTGTTATCACACAACGTTTCGGTACGGACCCGAACATGGAAGACCAGAAAAAATAGAAAAATAATTGGATTTATAAGACCAAAAACAACCGACTTTGATCGTCCCACGAAGTCCGTGGCGCATTGATTTTCTACGGTTCCAGGTGAGTATTGACAGAAGATAGCGGTTTCAATTCCTACCCAAGCAGGCCCGAGGTTTAGTTGGTTAAAACATGGTGTGATAGGCAACAACTCTGGAAAGCAGTAATTACTGGGGATACAAGTTTCAGAGTTACTATCTGCGGTGGAGGATAACCACCTGACGAAGACTAGAGGATAAGTTGGCCAAAACATGGTGTAATAAAAAATATAAAGATCAGGATAACAGTCTGCAAATAAACTCAATTCATAGATTACATCATTTTTTATTTCTTGTCAAGATGTTAGTATTTTCGCTCAAATACTTAACTCATATTAACAAGGGAAGTAGAAAAGATTAGTCAATATCTAAAAAAAGCTTCCTCTTCCTCATTCTCTATCTCTCTCCCACACACACACACACGCGCATATTGATTTAGAGATACCCATAAAGTGTGTATTTTTTGTATTGTTGATCGTTTATGGTTTAATCAGAAATCTTAAACTTTTACCATCTCTTGTGTATGATGTGAGATATGTCTCTTAACTTCATGGTATTTGTTTAGAGTGTTTTAATACTAACTAATCATTTTATTAAAGTTAATATTAATCTCTTTAAAGTTAGTTATAAAACCTCTCATGCATTAGAAAATAAAAAAAAATTGTTGGGATGAATAGATTTTATAGAAAATGTCAGATATAAATCTATGATAAAATAGATTTACACATATTATGCCCTACGTTCGCTCTTCGGGGCCCTACACGGACATTTGAATAATACTCCTTACAAAGCTTCACCTAAAATGAAATTAAAAATTACCACCTGAGAAGTTGCCGGTTTGGTTGGACAATTTCCATTTTCCTGTAGTTATTTGGTGATATTATCTTTTTTGTATGTGTTAGAATTAGGTTTTGGGGTGGGGGAATGGCATGATTGCTCCTGCTGGGAACGATGTCCTTATCTGAATGCTTCGAACCCTACTTGTGATATGGATAGACTCACTCATGAACCAAAACAGCTTTCTAATTTAATGGAACTTGCAATATAACCAATATTGCTCTTCAGCATTGGTAGGAAGGAGTTTTCGTACAGCCTTCACCTATCTATAACCCTCTCTCTCATTTCGCCTCTATTCTCTCCCCTTTCTATGTTTCTCTTACTTTCCCCTTTGCTATCTTTGTTTTTGACCCTTACTATCTCTTTTATCTTTTTCTTCTCACCCTCTACCTTTCCATGTCTCTATGTCTCTCCCTCTCTGCTGTTTTCACGCTTGCACTTTATTACTTTCTCTTTTGCTCTTTCTTACTCCCCATTTCTGTTTTTCCTTTCTTTATTTCTCTCTCTCTCTCTCTCTCTCTCGCTACCGCTTTCTCTTTCATCCTGCAATAGTCCCCTTTCTCTTTTAGTATTATATTGAACTCTTTTCATTGTTTTTTTTCTTTCATTTCCCTCCTCTTTTTCTCTCCCCCTCTCTCGATATTTTTCCCTATCTTTGTTTCTCTATCGCTTTCTGTTTTGCTTTCTTCTAATTCTATTTTGTTGTTGTTATTTCTTTCCTCGTTCTCTTTAACTTTTTCTTCTATTCCTTTTTTTTCTCCCTCTATTATTCTATAATCATCATCATCATCATCATCATCATTACCATCACCACCACCACAACCACCACCAACAACAACTCCCTTTTTCTGTCTATGTGTGCTTCTGCCCTATCATATATGTCAGATGGGTTCATCTTAATTTTTTACTCTCTCTTTCTCTCTTTATCTAGTCTTCTATCTCTTCATTTCTTTGTATTTCTCTCCTATCATTACTATTGCTATTACCGTTGCTACTACTACTGTGTCAATCACTACTTCCTCTGCTACAACCCTAAGTTTCTCATTAATTTACCTTTCTAAATTTCTCTGAGCATCTCTATATCTTTATATTCCCTTGGCCGTGCCTCATATACCCCTCTGTAGTTAATTCTTCAGTTCTATGCTTCTAAAGTATTTCAGCTCTTTTTCAATATTTATCAATCTATCCCTGTCTCTGTACCTATATATATATGCGGTATACATGGAACTGATTCATCAGTATATATCTATTTGATCGAGAACCAACTCAAGTTACAGATCTTTGGAAACTGTAGATCTTTAAAAAATATATAAAAATATCAGTTCAATAAACTCAGCCGCAAGAAAAGTGTTCAGACAATTTTCATTAAAAATAATTTCAATTTTCCTTTTTAATATTTTAAATTCAATTTTTTTTTGCTTTCTAACAAGAAACTTAGTAGTTGGGTTGGGTATTTTAATATAATTTCCAAGCTTTTTCCAAACATGTATATATGATAATTACATTGGAAAAGTCCCAGATGTTTAGTGCTTCGGTATTAAGGATTTGAAATCATAATACGTTAGTTCCAATTGTAAGCACACTTTTACGCTCACTTTTTCGGTATAGTATGTTATATCATTCTTCGGGAGTGGTTTAATATCGGCGTTAATGACGTGAAACAGTGCAGTTATGTGGTGGCAGAATAGTATTGAATGCATTTAACCATAAAAACTTTTTTCTTCTCTTTAAAAAATCCAAAGAAAAATGTATCATTTTCTCTGTTATCAAATGCTCATCGACTCAAACTTAACCACTAAGACTCAGTCATAGAATTAGAAAATGAGATACAACCACGGAAACTCATATTTCAAGAGCTCAGTTATTAAAAGGCCCATTCAGTAAAATAAAACTCAGTCATAGAATCAATTATCAAGACTCATCCATTAAAGACTCGGCCACTAAACACTAATTAAATGTTGAACAATGATACATCAATTTTACGATTAATATTATTATTCACTGTTTAAAATTGTTCTACCTAAGTAGACAAGTTTAAGTTGAGTTTTAGTGGCAGAAGGTAGCGGTTTCCATTCCTACCCAAGCAGACCAGAGGTTTCGTTGATCAAAACGTGGTGCGATAATCAACAACTATGAAAGGCGGTGATTACTGGGGATACGGTTACAAGACTCCTAGTTCCTATCTGAAGTCGCGATTAATCACCTAACGAAGGCCAGTAGGTAAGTTGGCCGAAAAGTGGTGTAATAACAACTCTAATGATGAGGACAACAATAATGCAGAGCCGGTTGGGAGCTCATGAGGAGACCAGTTGTCATTCTGACTCAAATAAAACCCACTGGTTCCTGGTGTGCAAGCACTTGATAATTTTGTGAGATCTCTAAACAACAATAGTGTTATAACCTGTTACGGTATAATATGACAACAATAAGCCGAGTGGTAGCTTGAAATGAAGAATGGTTTATTGAATTCTACTTGGTAATTCAATAGTAC
>JAYKTE010235231.1:0-12019 GCA_036873565.1 Xipholeptos notoides | reverse complement strand
ATATTATCCATATAGTGAACTAGATTTTGCAAGAAAGGTTAGAAGAGCACTTTATAATCAGACATTGCCTTTTTCATACCCGGGCAACGCCGGGTCGGGTCAGCTAGTATATATATAAAGTTACTCCTGATGATTTTATGAATCAGGGTCCCTCCCTATTCTTATGGGGATGAAACGGGCGGAAAAAACAAATTTGCCTGAATTAAAAAACAAAACAAAAAAAAAAACAGAAAAGTAAAAAACGATAAAAAAAAAAATCTTTTTAGGATTTTTTTTGTTTTCCCCTTATTTTTATTCTTTTATTTCTTTATTTTTTTTTATCTTCCCAATATGTCTGTCTGTCTGTCTGTCGGTTACTTATTTGTCTGTCTGTCTGTCTGTTAATCTTTTTCTGTTCAAGTCTATCTATCTATACGTCTGTCTGTCTGTCTATCTATCTATCGATCTATCTATCTATCTATCTATCTGTACGTCTATTTATCTATCTATCTATCGATCTATATGTCTATCTATCTATCGATCTATATGTCTATCTATCTATCTATCTATCTATCTATCGATCTATATGTCTATCTATCTTTCTATATGTCTATCTATCTGTACGTCTATTTATCTATCTATCTATCTATCAATCTGCCTGCTTGCCTGCCTGCCTGCCTGCCTGTCTGTCCAAACCTAATCCGCTTACCACTGAGCCCCAATGACCAATCATTGAATAAAATAGACTCAGGCTTGAAAATAGGTTTAAGTTAATCTTGGGGGTGGGGGTGGGGTGGAAATAGAAAAAAAAGAAGTGGGAAAGGAGGGGGAGAGATTAATAATAATGATAATAACAACAATGATAGCAGTTGTAATAATAATAATAATAATAATAATAATGATAATAATAATAATAATAATAATAATAATAATAATGATAATAATGATAATAATAATAATAATAATAATAATAATAATAATAATAAGGAAAGAAAGATTGAGAAATAAAAGAATAGAAAATCAGAGGATCAAAGTCGAGGATGAATCCCTACTTAGTCTCTTTTCAAAATACCTTTTAAACAATAATCCCCCCAGGTTACCGTCAGAGAACAAGGCTACCCTTTTAATCTCAATCTCATCGTGGGTGGAAACGGGAAGAGGAACGAGGGACCCAGACCCAAAAATACGATACATCAAGGACACACCCAAAGATTGCAATTACTACTTAACGTTACCGTCAATCGAAGAAAATTAGTAGCCACTCCCCAGGAATCTCACAGTAAAACACGAAAGTCCTTTGGTTTATTCTAAACTACTTGCTTGAGTATAGGAATTACGAGACATAAACAAACCCCCACAAACAGTTTTCGAGATGATTTACCTTAATAATACATGTATGGTTACATTATAGTGGCGAGGAAGTCGATTTGGCCAAGTGGATAGGCAGTCGGTCCTCGCGAGTAGTACGCGAGTTCGAATCCCAGTCGTGCCCTTTGCGTTCATATTCGGATTAATAACCTTGGGATAGGTATGAATACCCACATTCCCTCCAGCTATGGGTTAAATAGCGAATATTGTGTTATTCAAAAACAAATGTTGAAAAAATTAACGTTCACCAAAAATGATTGTTCTTGACATTAAATGACCTAAAATGGTTGATATGCCGTAAAACACGAACAAACAAACATTACAGTGCCCATCATTTTAAAGTTCCCTTTTTTATTCTAACGAAGGGCCCTCCACCCCCTCCTGTTCTTACTTCATTATTCCCTTATCATTTTAGGTTTTAACCCTTTGAACCCTGACTTAGCAAAATTACCAACTAACCAATCAGATCCGTTCTATTAACCCTTTGAACCCTGACTTAGCAAAATTACCAACTAGCCAACCAGAGTGGTTCTATTAACTCTTTGGACCCTGACTTAGCAAAATTACCAACTAGCCAAACAGAGTCGTTCTATTAACTCTTTCGACTCTAAATTAGCAAAATTACCAACTAGTCAATCAGAGCCGTTCTATCAACTATTTCGACCCTGACTTAGCAAAATTACCGTCTCACCAATAAGAGCCGTTCTATGAGAGGACCATAGAGGGCCAAATTATCAGCTGTGTCGTTTTTTCCCTTTGGATCATAGACTACACCATGAAATCATTTGAGAAAAAGCCAACAGAAAATGAATAAACGTAGCCTATATCACTACAGTAATGTGTGACATGGTACCTACTTGGTCGAGTACCAACCCAAGTTAGGTACAGGTTTTATCTGCTCATTTCCCGGATTTTTTAAAAGTCAGTGTTATCCTTCACCTCTACGTGTTACTCTCCTTGACTTTACGGGCCTCATCTACCCCTTTTTTTTTTATAATTTTTTTCATACACTGAGACAAGTTACTCTCCCGAGTTAACGAGCCTCATCTGCTGAAAGTGAATAACATGGCTTCGACTAGGATTTTAACTCGTATGATACGATTCCAGTGTCAAAGCTTTTAGGTTTTTTTATAAAGTGTGATATTATATTTATTTAGGAATATATTGAGATGAGGCTTCCTTATTCAGTTATGATCTTTATTAGCGGACTGTTGTCCTCATCTTTTTATAGGCATTTTTACACTACGTTTCGGCCAACTCTTGGTAATAACACCTATAAAAAGTTGAGGACAACAGTCCGCTAATAAAGATGATTACTGAAAGTGTGATATGTTAGAAAACACAGTAAGAAAGTAAAATAAAACGAACACTATTTTTGTTCATGCATTTCTTTTTTTTTTGTTTTACGGCATATCAACCATTTTAGGTCATTTAATACTGAATGAAGAATCATTTTTGGTAAACGTTAGTTTTTGTACACACATCGTTTTTTAATGACACCAATTACACTGTTTGATCCATAGCTGGAGGGAATGTGGGGATTCATACCTTTCCCAACAGTATTAGTACGAATATGAACACAAACGGAACCACTGGGAATCGAACTCGCTTACTACGATTCCGATGTCAGACTGCCTACCGATTGGCCCAAATCGACTTCCCCTCAATCATAGTGTGTATGAAAATAATTTAATAAATTTTACCTTTAAATACTGCATTCATTTCTTTACATAGTGTGTGTGTCTGTTAAAACTAACGGTATTTAAAAATAAATTTAATAAATTTTACCTTCACATTTTTGCGTACTAGTGTGTGTGTGTGTGTACTATTTTTGCTGTGATTGGTTAGGGTTTAGGGTTAGAGTTCGATTTTTCGATTTTGTTATATATTTCTATTGCGCTTGCGCATTTAAAAAAAATGAAAACGGAATAAAAAATAAAATTTCTGTTCCTTATTTTCAAACAGCTCAAAAATGTTGAAGTTAATGGCAAAAAAAAATTGAGAAAATTTCCAAACTTAGCAATTTGCTTCCCAACAGTCGAAGATTATGAATAATGTGTTTTTTTGAAGTAAAAATTGGTTGCACACCTAATTTCCTTTAAAAAATGGCAAAATACCACAGCAATTTCACAACAAATGGTTTTACGAGATAAATGAAAACAATTGACTTCAATGCATTTTATTCTTTGTCTTCAGGTTTGTATTTTCAGATTTTCGCATTCAAAACAGAAAAATGGCGTTCAATACCAATTTAATCCCAGTGATACATTCTAAAATATTTTTGGTTTTTTTTTTTCATAAAGATGGTTAAAATACATACATTCAAAGAAATTATCTTCCTGAATTCTGTATTCATGGATGCTAAAATCTGGGAGAAAATCTAATTTTAGGAGATTTTATTTATCTATTTATTTATTAATATTTTGAATTTTACTTGCAATATATCTCGAGGTTGCTTTGGTGTTCTTTTTATGCTCATTTTCGTCATTCCAATTGTTCTTTTTTTTTCGTTTCTGAGAAAAGTTCTGTAATTTTTTTTTTTGTTTTCGTTTTACAGCATATCAACCTTTTTAAGTCATGTAATGCCAAGAACAATAATTTTTTTAAATAAACGTTCTTTTTTGTCCACACGTGGGTTTTTTGTTTTTTTGTTAATAGCACAATATGCACAATTTAATCTACAGCTGAAAGGAATTTGGGAAATTATACCTTTCCCAAGGTTACTCCAAAAGAACGTAAACACTTCCTCGACGGAAGCGATGTCAAGAATTCTTTGATTAGAATTCGGCTGAATGGTACTTTCACCAGACCCGAAAGCTTGCAGATTGATGGCAGAAAATTCTTGGAAAATTATGGCCTTTATTTTGAGGAATAATTTTTGTTGTTATTGTTATTACTTGGCGAGTAAAATTTCAAAGTGTTCACGAAATTTTGGGACAGACTAATATATATAATAGGTTGTCCCAAAAGTTCGTAAACACAGATGGTCTTTATTTTGAGGAATAATTTTTGTTGTTATTGTTATCGTTATTACTTGGCGAGTAAAATTTCAAACTGTTCACGAACTTTTGGGACAACCTAATAAAAGTAAGATCTCACTTCTGGCGTATTTCAAATCGGTCTTTTCAGAAAACCTGCACCGTAGAGCAAACTATTCAAGGCTTCTTTGACTCGAAAGGAAAGAATAAATAAATAAATCTGATATTGCAAAGAAAACCCCATAATGAAGCGAGTGAGTGAGTGAGTGAGTGAGCGTGACCTCCGGGCGGCGCCCCGGACATTATTCACGACTTTATTCTGAAGATGTTTTTCAAGATTCTCTAAGATAGATAAAAGAATCGAAACACCATATAATATTCACAGACTGGTTTTATATTTATAAGTTCTCACCACCGCTCTCCCTTTTTCGTTCTTTACATTTTTATATTAAAAGCCTTGGCAATATTCCACGAAATCAGACGATTCGGTGCCGACGCCGTCTTCTCCTTAGCACACACGCAAGCGGTTCTGATTTCTTACCAAATACCCATTGAACCGATAGATGGGGGAGTGATTTCAACCCATTCGGCCAATTTCCGTCGATGTAGATGGTGTAAAGCTAAAATAAATTTAGTTTTTTTTTTCCTCGAGACGAAATGAAATTCATTCTATTTTCTGTTGTGTTTTCTTTGGTTGGTTCGTTTCATGGCATATCAACTCCTTTCCGGTCATTTAATGCCAGGAAACATTCAGTTTTGATAAACGACTTTCATTGTGGCTTTTTTTTCTTTCTTTTTATGGCATATCAACCTTTTCGGCCATTTAATGCCAAGAACATTCAGTTTTGATAAACGACTTTCATTGTGGTTTTTTTTTAATTCCTTTCATGGCATATCAACCTTTTCGGTTATTTAATGCCAAGAACAATCATTTTTGATAAACGTCTTTCTTTTTGGTTTGGTTTTTGTCTTTTTATGGCATATGCACTTTTTGGTCATTACTTGTTGCATTCTTTTCGGTCATTTAATGCCGAGAACAATCATTTTCTCTCTTTCATTGGCACGTTCTTGGAATAACACCAGTTGTAGTATTTTTATCGGCATATCAGCCGTTTAGGTTGTTTAATACCGGAAATAAATAAACATTTTTGATAAATGCCTCTCCTTTGTCAATACATTATTTAAACAGCACTATTTGCAGTATTTTAACGGTATATCAAACTTTTCATTGAATACTCACTATAACAAACAAAAAAACAACACAGTCTCAAAGGAAAATATGCTTTAAATTTTTTGATCAAAGGTATTTAAAAAAAAAATTAAAAATGGACAACTTTTTATAGCTAACTTAAAAAGTAAAGCAATGTTTATAAAAATCTATGAAAATTTAAAAAATTACTTTCTTGACAAAAATTAATGACTGATAGGTAATTCCATGCTTAATCTATAAAAATATGTCTGTAAATAGCTTCCTTTTTGAAAATACCTTTTAAAAAAATTCAATTATTTACTCAGCTTGAAAGAAGTTCTCATTGTTTTCTTATGCAATGAGAAGATTAATGTTTATATGGGGTTGAACTTATCAACTACCGTGCAAATTGCACGGGTTCTGCTAGTAAATATTATTACTATTATTATTATCATTGTTATTATCATTATCGTTATAGTTATCATTATTATTATTACTATTATCATTATCGTAATTATAATTATCATTGTTTATTATTTTTCATTATATTCGACAAACAACAAGACCCTTTAATAGCAATACACCTACAAGTTTCGGAGACCCATGGCGCCCACCGCGAAATTTCCCAAGGGCTGTTGACACCATCGAATCACTTCCCCATGTCTAGATCTCCTATTATGGTTTTTCCTGTCGACCCCAATGACACAACCCACCTCATTTTCCAATTTTACCAAATAACGCCAATTAAGGAGTCCTATCTTTAGGCAAAACGGTGGCTTGTAGGGCGATTCATATTTTATAATCGTTGAAAAAATAGCAGGTGGGGAGATTATTTATTACATGCATGGATGTATATAAAAAACGTTAGAATATCTATTAGTGATGAGACGATTCCTTGGAATCGTAATCGTTAATCGTAAGAATCGTGTATTTTTGCGGAAATCGGAATTGTATCGTTAAATAAATACCCTAGATTTACGATTCTTTCATTACGATTCTCTTGACTTTTTAAGTTAATCGTTAATCGGAATCGTTAATCAACATTTTCCTGGAATCAGAATTAGTAACGGAATCGAACAAAATTTGAATCGTCCCAACACTAATATCTATACAAACATTTATAGGGTAGCGAGGTTGGATCTGTGGAAAAAACTAGGTCACTGGAATCGTATTACGCGCGTTCAAATCCCAGTCAAAAACCACTACATTCACTTTCAGCTGTCTCAGGCAGATGAGGCTTGAGGTTGGAGCAGTGGAAAAAGCTTGGTCTCTGAAATCGTATTACATGAGTTCAAATCCAAGTAAAAAACCATTGCATTCACTTTCGGCTCTCTCGAGCATAAGAGACTCGAGGTTGGAGCAGTGGAAAAAGCTTGGTCTCTGGAATCGTATTACACGAGTTCAAATCCAAGTAAAAAACCATTGCATTCACTTTCGGCTCTCTCGAGCATATGAGGCTCGTTAACTCGGGAGACTAATTCATCTAGGTGAAGGGCAACACTGATGACAAAAGCCCAGGGTTATATTGAGCACTTAAAAATGGCCTTGTACCTAACTTGAAATGGAATCTAAATTCCGACCGTATTTATTTATGAATTAATGTCAATAGATTATTTGGAAATTTGCATATAGGCCTATTTCATTCTGATTAGAAATCATCAGTGCAACTCATCCAATTCGAACCCGTGTACCCAATTAACCATTTTTGACTATCTAAAATTAATACAATAAATCATAGATGCGTTCGTGGGCTCATGGTTGAAGACGTCTTCTGTGATCATTAGATACACAGGTTCGAATTGAATGAGTTGCACTGATGATTTCTAATAAGAATAAAATATATATATATATGCAAATTTCCAATTGAATTATTAATTCTTAAATAATACGGTAAAATTTCATTTATAATACTGTCGAAATGTAAATTCCATTCAAACATATACACATTGTCAATACCGTAGTAATGTAAATAAAAATACGATATGATAATGTTGGTGTTACTTTGACTATCAGAATTAATACAATAAGTTATAGATGCGTTCGTGGCCCAATGGTTAAAGACGCCATCTGCGATCATTGGGTACACAGATTCGAATTGATGATGATTTTTAATAAGAATGAAATAAGACTATATGCAAATTTTCAAATAATTTATTGATATTAATTCATAAATAAATACGGTGAATTCATTTCTAATAATTTTACATTATCTATCTATGAATTGATATTGAATTAATAACGCTCAAATGAGACACCGTCAAAGCGTTCACGGGTTTACGCATTGTAAGTTTAGTTCATCTGACGCGAACCGGTGTCTCCAACGTGTTTTAAACTTTCTTGCCAAGAGCGGCCGATCGGCCTGGTACGGTACCTGGTATCTCTAAGTAGTCACCCATTTTTAGTACTGAACTGGTTTTACATTGCTTAACACTCGTGATACCCATCTTAATACTGACCAGACTCGATGTTGCTTAACTTCGGTGATCGGGCGGGAACCGGTGGCTCTAACTTCATTTGTACTTTTTTCTTTGTTTTGTTGTTTCATTTTTCCTCTTTCTTTCTTTCTTTCTTCCTTTACTCCATTCTTTTTCTTTCCTTCCTTCTTTTCTTCGTTTTTTTCTTTCCTTCCTTCCTTCCTTCCTTCCTTCCTTCCTTCCTTCTTTCCTTCCTTCTTTCCTTCCTTCTTTTTCTTTCTTTCTTTCTTTCTCCATTCTCTCTTTTTTTTCTTTCTTTCTTTTCCTTTATTCTTTTCTTTCTTTTTTTCGTCATTTCTTTCGTTTTTCTTTCTTTATTTCCATTTTCTTTCTTCATTCTCTCTTTCTTTTTTTCTTTCTTTTTCCATTCTTTTTCTTTTCTTTCTTTACCTTTTCTTTCTTCCTTAATAGTACGATATATCCACAGTGACTAAACATTTTTCAAGTTCTTCAACCCTCACCATCATCATCATCATCATCATCATCATCATCATCATCATCATCATCACCACCACCACCACCACCACCACCATCATCATCATAATCATCATCATCATTATCATTATCCTCATCATCATCATCATCATCATCATCCTCCTCCTCATCATCATCATCATACTCATCATCATACTCATCATCATACTCATCATCATCATACTCATCACCATTGTCATTCTTACATATTTCTTCCTTCTTTTTTTCGGGCTACGTTTAGTATATTATATTTACTTGGTCGAGCACCAACCCAAGTTAGGCACAAGGCCATTTTTATGTACTCATCCCCGGGCTTTTGTAATAAGTGTTACCCTTCACCTAGATGAGTTATTCTCCCGAGTTAACAAGCCTAATCTGCTCAAGACAGCTGAAAGTGAATCCAATGGTTTTAACTGGGATTTGAACTGGTGTACTACGTATCCAAAGACTGAGCTATTTCCACTGCTCCAACCTCGCTGGGATTTGAACTCGTGTAGTACGTATCCAAAGACCAAGCTTTTCTCACTGCTCCAACCTCGAGCCTCATCCTCCCAAGAGAGCTGAAAGTGAATGCAAGGGTTTTCCCTGGGATTTGAACTCATGTACTACGTATCGAAAGACCGAGCTATTTCCACTGCTCCAACCTCACTGGGATTTGAACTCGGGTACTAGGTACCCAAAGACCAAGCTTTTCCCACTGCTCCAACCTTGAGCCTCATCCGCCCAAGAGAGCTGAAAGTGAATGCAAGGGTTTTCCCTGGGATTTGAACTCATGTACTACGTATCCAAAGACCGAGCTTTTTCACTGTTCCAACCTCGAGCCTCATCTGCCCGATACGGCTGAAAGTGAATGTAATGGTTTTCCCTGGGATTTGAACTCGTGTACTACGTATCCGAAGACCAAGCTTTTTCACTGTTTCAACCTCGCTATTCACAAATAATATCAGCTTCCCTATCAAGAGTGTGTTGGTTGCTCCTATAGGCTACTTCCGGATTTACTCGCGCACATGCCTGAAAAAAAACAACACCAAAAACAAAACAAAAAACAAAAACAAAAAATAAATAATATACAAAAGATAAATAATATACAAACGAAAAAATACAAGCAAACATAAAATAAACAATATACAAACGAATCAAACTAAAACAAAAAGAAATACACAAACACAATAAAAAATATATACATTATACGAACAAATCAAACTAAAATAAATAAATAAAAACAAAACAATGCACATCCATTTAAAAAAAAAATGTTTTTCTTTTTAAGGAAGAACAAAACAGTTTATAAGGAAAACGCTGAGTGGCGAAGAAGCGAGACTGTTAAACAGATAATAAAGTGTAAGATCATCCATAGAAAAAAAAAAGAAACAGAAGAATCAAACCAAAAACAATGTACAAAACAATTTAAAAAAAAAAGACATTTACAAACACGCGCATGCGCAAGCATATAGACGCGTGCGCGCAGACGGACATACATACAGACATATATATATAGAGAGAGGGGGAGAGAGAGAGAGAGACAGAGAGTGAGAGAGAGAGAGTGAGAGAGAGAGAGAGAGAGAAAGAAGAGGAAAAGAAAGTTGAATGAAAGAATAGAAGGCGAAAAATAAAATGCAATAAAGAAAACTGATAAGGGTAAGAGGGAAAAAATAAATAAAGAAAGGAAGAAAGAAAGGAGGGGGGGAGGAAAGAAGAAAAGGAAAGAAGGAAAGGAAAGAAAGAAAGAAGGAAGGAAAGAAGAAAAGGAAAGAAGGAAAGGAAAGAAAGAAGGAAGGAAAGAAAGAAAAAAAGGGAAAAGAAAGAAAGAAAGGGGGGGAAGAAAGAAAGAAAGGGGGGGGAAGAAAGACAGAAGGAAAGAAAGAAGGAAAGGAAAGAAAGAAGGAAGGAAATAAAGAAAAAAAGAGGGAAGGAAAGAAAGAGATAAGAAAAGAGGGAAGGAAAGGAGGAAAGAAGGAAAGAAGGAAAGAGGGAAGGAAAGAAAGAAAGAAAGAAAGAAAGAGGGAAGGATGGAAATAAAGAAGGAGAAAAGGAAAGAGGGAAAGAAAGAAAGAAAAAAGAGAGAGGGAAGGAAAGAAGGAAAGGAAATAACGAAAGAAAGAGAGAGGGAAAGAAAGAAAGAAAGAGGGATGGAAGGAAAGAAAGAAGGAAAGAGAGAAAGATGAAAGAAAGAAAGCAAAGAAGGAAGGAAAGAGAGAAAGAAGGAAAGATAGAAAGAAAAAAGCAAAGAAGGAAGGAAAGAGAGAAAGACGAAAGAAAGAAAAAAAAAGACGGAAAGAAAGAAAAAAACCAAAGAAACCAGAGAATTCCAAGGAGAATGGGCAAAAAAAGAAAAGAAAAAAGAGAAGAGAAAAAGCCAAAGAATGAAAAAAAGATGGAAAGAAAGAAAGAAAGAAGAAAAGAGAGAAAGGCGAAAAAAAGAAAAAAATGGAAAGAAAGAAAAAGATAAAGAAAGCAGAGGACTCAAAGGAGAAAAAGCAAAAAAAAAAAGATAAAAAAGAAAAGGGAATAAAGAGAGAAAGCAAAAGGAAGAAAAAAGATGGAAAGAAAGAAAGAAAGAAAGAAAGAAGAAAGAAGAGAAAGACAAAAGAAAGAAAAAAGATGGAAAGAAAGAAATAAATAAAGAAAAAAAGAAAAGAGAGAAAGACGAAAGAAAGAAAAAAGAAAGGAAAGAAGGAAGGAAAGAGAAAAGAAGGAAAGAGAGAAAGAAAAAAAATAAAGCAAAGAAGGAAGGAAAGAAAGAAATAAACAAAGAAAAAAGAGCACTCAAAGTAGAATAAGGAAAAAGAAAAAAGAAAAAAGAAAAACTAAAGAAAGAAAAAAAGAGAAAAAAGAAGAGAAGGGAGAAAGCCAAAGAAAGAGAAAAAGATGGAAAGAAAAGAATAAAGAAAGAAAGAAAGAAGAAAAGAGAGAAAGACGAAAGAAAGAAAGAAAAAAAGATGGAAAGAAATAAAGAAAGAAAGAAAGAAAACTCAAAGGAGAATAAGCAAAAAAAAACAACGAAAAACAAAAAGGAAAAAAAAAAGATAAAAAACAGAAAAAAGAAAGAAGAGAAGAGAGAAAGACGAATGAAAGAAAAAAAGATTGAAAGAAAGAAATAAATAAATAAAGAAGAAGATTCAAAGGAGGATAAGGAAAGAAAAAAGAAAAAGAAAAAAGAAAAAAAGAAAAAAAAGAAAAAGAAAGAAGAGAAGAGAGAAAGAAAGAAAAAAGAAAGAAAGCAAAGAAGGAAGGAACGAGAGAAAACCAAAGAAAGAAAAAAAGATGGAAAGAAAGAAAAAAACAAAGAAAGAAAGCAGAGGCCTCAAAAGCGAATAAGCAATAAAAAAAAGAAAAGAAAGAAAAAAGAAAAAAAGAAAAAAAGAAAAAAAAAAGAAAAAAAGAAAAGAAAAGAAAGAAGAGAGAAAGAAAGCAGAGACCTCAAAAGCGAATAAGCAATAAAAAAAAGAAAAGAAAGAAAAAAGAAAAAAAGAAAAAAAGAAAAAAAAAGAAAAAAAGAAAAGAAAAGAAAGAAGAGAGAAAGAAAGCAGAGACCTCAAAAGCGAATAAGCAATAAA
>JAYKTE010235230.1:0-21421 GCA_036873565.1 Xipholeptos notoides | reverse complement strand
TGTGTGTGTGTATATATATATATATGTATATATATATAAAAAGAGAGAGAGAGAGTGTGTATGTAGACATGTTTTATTATAAAAAATAGACACATTTTGTCTACGAATTTCATTTTTTTATTTTTTCATGATTCTTTTATTTTTTTTATTTTAATTAATTAATGAATTGAATGTAACCCCAACTACTTTCAAATCTGCCCAAGTCTATCTTTAAAGGTTATTGCTATTTGATAAGAGTAATATTATTTTATTTGTAACACATTGCATCTTAGAATAAAGATTTAAAAATGTATGTTATTTTTCTTTCATACACCTGTCAGACAGTTTTTCTCTGATACATACATACATACATACATATATAGATAGATAGATAGATAGATAGATAGATAGATAGATAGATAGATATACATACATATATACGAGAGAAAAAATGTCTGAAAAATATATCTACACACACTGGCATTTATATAAATAAACTCATATTTCACTCTCTATCTCTCTTTACTTTTCAATTGATATTATAATTCAGCCATTAGATCCTAAAGGACTATTTTATCATCCAAAATATTCTCTTGATTTTCATTCAAAACTTTGAAAGACAATTATCCTTGAAGCTTCACAATCTTCATTTAAAAAATCCTCTTCTAATAAAACAACAACTTAAAAAAGTGAAAATTACTTCACAATATGACAATATGCAAACACTGACATTGTTTCCCCTTCCTATTTCCTTCCTTCCTTCCTATTCCCCCACTTTTAATTGATGGATAACCTTTTTCTTTTTTTCTCTGACCGATTGAACTTGTATTGCAAGTAAAAATTCTTTGTCTAAGATTCCTTCTGGCAATTCCTTTAGGGTGACAAAATGAGTTCTACATAGTAGAATCCTCTTTTACTTTTCTTCTCTAGATACTGTCTGTCTGATTCTTTCTATCTCTCTTCATTTTTGATCCCACATAATTCCTCTTCCATTCTTGATTTTTAAATTTTTCTTTTTCTCTCTTCCACTCTATGTGTCTCCCAATCTTTCTCTCTGTTAACTTAACCTTTTTTTGTCTCCAGAATGTTTCTCAATTTATTAATATCTTTTTTACTCCATCAATACACCATTTTAACTCTATGCTTTTCCCTCTTATACTTTTTTATTTTAGTCTATTACTATTCTTTCCTCCCATCTTTGAATCTTTTTATTAAAGAAAACACAAAATGAACATTTCTTTCTATACATTTTAAAGCTAAAACAATCTTTCTCAGTACTATCTGGCATATCACTGTGGGCCTTTTTGCTTCACAACCATTTGATGATGGCATCTCTTGGTGGTAACCTTTCAGAGATTACAATTAGAAGTTGCCAACAAAAATGCCATCATATAGACTTGAGCAAGATGCACCACTGAATGACACTTTTGAAGAGGTGATGTACTGCTTTTTTTTCTCTTTTGTTTGTTGGAAAATCTCATATTAACGAGGTCTGGACTAGAAAACAAAGGTTCTGCAATAGAAAATAAGGAGGGATGAAAATGAAATAGGAAAGAAATAAAGAAAAGATATGACTCTAGTTAAATAAGGTTTGCCTGAAGATGTTCCGTAGAGAAAAGGATAATGTGATCTGGGATCATTTCAAGAACAACTTATGGTTTGTACTGGAAACTGGGGGTTAACATTATTCTAAGGAACAGTGAGAATTTGGCCTTTCCCTGATGTAGCCTCCTACCTTACCTCCTCTCTACACTGAAAACATTTGCAGATGGCTTGACATTTAAGGTTTTTTGTTCAATTATTGAAACATTGAACGATGCCACCTTTCAGTTAAGTTTCTTTTTCTTTTTTTGCAAAATAAAATATCAAATTTTGAAAATTCTCCGAGGAAGGTTGACAGGATAATTTTCTATTGGATATGAAATTAGTGAAAAGAATGTGACAAACTTCTCTGTTTTAATTCCCCTCTTCCACTTTCCCTGTTTATTATCTTATTAGTTGATTTTTTTCTATCCTTTTTATTTCTTTAGGTTCTTCAGTAAAGAAAATGTTGGTATTACTTGTTTCTGATTAATGTGCACTGGAAAGTTATGCTCATCATTATTATTTTATTTATTATTACCATTATGTTGCTATGAAAAGTAGTTGTAAATTGCAATTATCATTATTATTATTATTATTATTAGTTGTAGTAACCAAAAAAAATGGAAAAGAATGATGGGTCGACCAGTTTATTTGTATATATATATTGATATAAACCTTTATATATAGATATAAACATCATTTTAAATGTGCTAGAATGATATGGAAATATAATAACAAAAAACATGAATATAACATTAAGATGAAGATAAAAGTCAAAATAATTGAATACTGATAATTAGGTTTTAGTTTTCATTCAGATCATTGACTAAGTCAAAAAATTTCTTAAAGATTAAAAAGATTAATATTATATTAGAGTTGTAAATTCTAAAAATATTTTCTAGTTATGACTTTAATCATATATCTATGTATTCAATCCCAAGTTTTCAGGAATTGTAATTAACTGCCTTCAGTATAATTACTACAAGTCTTCCCAATAAAAAGTCTAAACTGAAGAAAATAGAAGTGGACATAAATATTAAGATATATTGATTTATATTAAAACTTTTCTCACAAAGGGATTTGATTAAAAATGAGTTTACTAATAAAAATAGTCATTCATGACTATTTGTAAGTTTCAAATTATTCTGAACTTTTTTGTATCCAATGAGGAAATTGCATGGTTAAAATTATGTTAGCTATGAAGAACTATTATTTTAGAATAACAAATATTTTTAGATTCTGAATTGTGTCATTGTTGTAATCCCATCACAAAAGACCAATTTATGTTAAGTTAAATAGCAAATCAAACCATTATCTAAAAATGTTTTTTTTTAATGATAAATTTTAAACACTTTTAAAGTGTTCATTTTAATCACTAAAGAATTAAAGAAAATAAAAAATTTGGAAAATATCAATTTCTTGAAGAAATATAAAAAGAGTACCAAATAAAATTGCTAACTTGCCAACAGCTTTTGAAATAGGAAGAAGTAATTTGACCTGCAAGAGCAAAGGAAGATTGACGTGCCGCTAAATTATTTGACCAACTCTATTTTCAGTCAATAACTTTACAAGCCAAGGCATTTTTGTATGTATGCAGTACAATAAGTAGCAACATGCAGTTTTTCCTATGCATATTGCAAGAAGTTGGATTTGCTAGATTTGGTGTTAAATGCTAATCATTAGTCTATATTTGCAACAAAGATGATGTTATAGAAGAACAGCAAATTGTTTTATTCTAAAAAAAACCGAACCAGTGTCCAATTTTTATATGTCTAAGAGACATGTTTCATATCAATTTTTGATTGAGTACCAGGCAAGTAGAGGAATAAATTAGTTTTTGCTCAACTGAATTGATTGGGCAAGCAGAATCTAATGACTGCTTGTTGGTAAGTTTAAAAAAATGATATATAGTTGTAAATAAACAATGATAACACTTTTTTATCTAAGGTAGCAAAGTACTAGCCTGCTTTATTAGGAATTTTGGTAAATACCACTTAAGAAAACTAGAGAGCAATCTAGTAAAAATGTTGGTTATTTATAAATAGCAAAGATTAGGATGATAGTTTAACAACATAAAAAAACAACAAAAACAAATGCTATAAATGAAAAAAATCTTCCTTCAGAAACATATAAAAATTTGATTTATCTATTTTAGAATTTCTCACTATATTAATTTGTCCCAAGTAGTGAAGGTAAGTGAACAAGATCTTGATTAATTAATTTTTGTTTTGTTAAGAGGGTGGAATGATCGGGGAGACCGATGTCAAAAAGTTTGAAATTTTTATAGAACAAAACCCTGATCCGTCAAGAAATATATGTTATGTAAATCAGACTGACATAAATATTAAAAAGTCTTTTGATTCTCTCAAAAAATAATAACAAAGAAAATTGATTATTTGTTGACCATAAAACACAATATGATTGACCTTTTCTAAAGTGTTACCAATTTTTGTTGTTTTTTGGTTTTTGGGAAAACGATACCAGTCGATCATTTATTATCATGATATCTTATTGAATTTTGTTATTCTTCTTTGATGAATTTTAGGAGCACCATGTCACTAATAATGATGATAGAATATTGATAGAAATGAAATGCTTTTATCATACAATTCTTAATTAATTTGTCTTCTTTTCATGTTTTTTATCTATATTAAAATTGGAAAAATATTGAATTTGCAGAATTTGTTAAAACAAAAAGATTTAAAACCAAAAATAGAATATAAATTATTTTACTTAATAAAATTGTGTATATGTATGCATTCAGGGCTATATCTTACTTAGCATACTGAGCAATTATCTAAGAGTTTTATGGACATAGAGTCCCCATGATAATCTTCATAATTGTATTTCTTATTATGAATAATCTTGTGTCTTACGTTTTGCCTTGTTGTAGTGAATAAATCTCCATCCTGTTTTTTTTTTGTTTTTTTCAGATATTCTTGACTCCATTTGATTTTTATACATATTCTGTCTCAAACATTCATCTCTCCCTTTAAAAAATTACCGGTTTAATTACCTCTGATCTTACAGGATAAGAATGTAACTTAGACTAATATGTTTGATATTACATTGGAAAACTTCAGTGTCTGTGAATCTTCTCTAAAATTGTATCAAAATGACAAAGAAGATAGCAATTTATTAGCTTTAGATACAACCAGGATTATTTACTTGTCATACCCTAAGATGTTCTTCTTCCCCAAGATATCAATGAATGTATTTTTGCCTTGGGTCCGTGATTGTTGCATCTTTTGGTAGGTGAGTTGCTTCTTGTCACTGAATGCTGGCTGTTATTTGCTGGAATTAAAATAACTTAAAATACATATACTATACTGTTGTGTGTATCCAAAAGATGTTTCCTTAATCTGGAATTCAAAAAGCCATCATTAGCTACAAATCTTGATTTACCTCATGACTTTTTGTCACTCCATTTTAATATATAGAATTTAGGACATGTAGGCTTTCAGCTGTGTGCACAAGTATGATATCACTTCCTATGCAATATGCCAGTTACATGCATAAGTAGGATGTCACTTCCTATGCCACATAATTGAAGTTTTATGCATAATCCTCAAAAAACTTTCTATTTAATGGGCTGGGTTGGAGGTTGCAGGTTTTAATTGAAAATTTTTAATTTATTTTTTAGATATAAAGAATGCATGTTATAGTGGTTTTCGTAAAAATAATGACAATTTTTTTTTTATGCTAACCTAAAATATAATAAGTTTTTAAAAATATTCAACGAATTTGAATTTGACTCTTCAAAACACCAAAAATTTAAAAAAATAAAAAACATTAAATTTCGGATTTCAATCTACGATTTCGAAAACAGTCAGTTGTTTTTTTTTTTTTTTTTTTCTTTTTGGTTTTTGTTTTTAATGTTCAGTCTCTCCCCAAACAGAAAATATTTATTTCGTATGGGTCGGAATTTCGTTTAAGGAAGGACAGGTCAAATGAAAAAAAGGGGTTGAAAAAAAAAAAAAATTAAATGTCGATTATGAAAAAAAAAAAAATTACACCATTATAAAGTTCATTTCTCACTTAATAATCGGTGAAAATTTCATATTGATTAGATAATTCCCTGACGATCCTGATGGTGAAACCCAGGTAGAGAAACACCTAACCCATATATATACGTATAAATAATGTTAATGTTAGAGTTTAAAGAATATATTCATATCTAAATAATGTAGATACAAACATAATGACTAAAAAACAATTTCATTCTTTCATCTTTCGTTGTTTATTTTTGTTTATATCATTTTCTGCATGCATTACCATTACTTTTTATTGTTTAATGTGTACAAACAAAGCCAGCAGATTTTCATTTAAATACAGGTTTCAAATAAAAATGCTTTGAATTAAATCTCAATAGCCATGTAATTAACATGGACCCTGCTACTTGAATATAAAGGAGAAGTTTATGTAAAAAGCTTAGATTAGTATTATGATGTATCAGCCCATTCTTCTCACATAGATTTATACCCAAGGGAATGATTCCTTGTTCTCACCTGAAGCAAGTAACTCTGCTCATGAACTCCTTTGTGGATTTAATACTGTTATATCCTTACTTTGTAAGAAATACAGCAAGTACACTGGATTAGGGTTTAAGACAAAGGAGTTTTATTTACAAGGGAATACATGTGACATTAGAGTCTCTCGCCAACTTTTCTTTCTGTCTTTCTTCCATCTGCCTTGTTCACGTGAGAGGGTTTATATAGATAGTTTGTTTCATCTATAAAGGGATGTTAGGTTATTCCATTACATCACCTTCCTCCCAAGCTAAATTCTTGCATAGAATTTTGCTTTTACCATTTTTTCCTTTCTTGACTTTTATCCAAAAAATTTGGTCCTTTTTCTTTTCCTTTCACTTCTCCTTACAATTTGTGTTTGCCGATTTTTTACTTTTGGAGAGTGACTGGTTTCCTAATTTCTTGGTACTTTCTTGGTTGGGGTTTGTATATGGAAAGTGTCATACAAAACTTCTATTGGTAACTCTTGGCTTCTGTTTCTATGTATCAGAGTCTCAGTTGGTTAATATGTTTTTTATGGAAAAAGGTCTGCCCTTTTATAATGTAAACCATTCTCCCAATTCTTCTTGAGATTATGCCTTCTTCCCAAAAACTCTTCCCTGCCCGATAATTTTTAAAGAAAACTTTATCCCCGTCATTGTAAGTCTTGTACCTTACATTATCCTTTATACTTTTTTTTTCTTTTTCTCTTGGGATTAACCAGTCGAACACCGAACATGCCTTCCTGATAAACATAATTTCAGCTGAGGATAATTTAGCATTTGTATTTGTATTTGGTGTTGAATCTATGAAACTTTCTCATGGCATACACAATTGCCAGACCCTCTTTTTTGATCTGACTGTAATTTCTTTCAGCGGGTAATAAAAACCTAGAGGCGTGAGTAATTGGTTTAGTAGATCCATCGTCCATTCAGTGTAGAACCACCGCTCCTAAACCGTATTCGCTCGCATCTGCCACTACAATTGATTCCTTTTTTGGATCGTAATAGATCTGATAACAAACATTTTTTAATTTTCTGTAATGCTTCCTCACATTTTTTGTCCAGAGCCATTTTTTATTCTTCTTCAGTAATTCATTTAATGGTGCTCTTAGTTCATGCATATTTGGGATATAAGAATTATAGTAGTTTGCTAGACCCAAGAATGACTGTAACTTCACTACATTCTCTGGTCTAGACATGTCTCTGATTGCTTCTGTCCTATTTGGGTTAGGTCTTCTACCTTTCCGATCAATTATTTGTCCCAAATATTCAATCTTGTCCATACCAAAATTACATTTTTCGAGAGCCACTTTAAATCCGTAGTTTCAATTCTCTCGAATACTTTATGAATATGGGTTTTATGTTCTTCAACATTCTTGCTTCTTATCAGAATGTCGTCTAAATAAGCCATTGTAAAATCCAACCCTGCTAGCATGGCATCCATAATTTGATGGAATAAATTTGGAGCTACCTTCAACCCAAAAGCCAATCATTTTAGGGAAAATAATCCTTTATGAGTATTTATTGTCAGGTATTTAAAACAATCTTCATGGACTTTGACCTGCAAATATGCTTCTGACAAATCAATTTTTGTGAAAATGTTTCCTCCATTTAACTAAGAAAAAATTTCTTCAGGAGTCAGGAGTGGATAGTTATGATCCTTTAAGCAATCATTATGTCCAGTTGAAAAATCCGCACATACCCTGATTTTTTTCTTTTTCTTTTCCACATAAACAGTGGGTGATGCCCACTCAGAATAGTTCACTTTTTTTATAACTCCTATTTCTTCAAGTCTATTTAATTCTTTCTTGATTGTTTCTAATGCAGAATATGGAACATTCCTTTTGGGTTTGGACACCGGTTTAGCTTCGTCTTTTAATTCAAATTTCACTTCATGTCTTAGAACAGCAACCCAGACCTTCAGAAAATACATTTTTAAAATCTTTTTTTAAATCCCTAATTAAATTTTTTGGCAGTTTGGAATTTTCTGATCCTGTCAAATTTACTTTTTTGCAAAATGAGTTGAGTGTTTCTCCCATAAATTGAAAAGTATGATCAAATCTATACCGAATAATTTAGAATTATTTCCTGGTATCACATAAATTTTAGTTTTTACAGTATTTTCCTTCAGATTAGTATAAAATTCACATTAGTATAAAATTCACCCTTAAATTTTAATCTATTTCCAGACATTCCTCTGGCAATCTTCCTTGTATTTTGCAGCTTTGGAGAACCAATTTTCTTGCATGTTATTTCATCAATTAAGAATATGTTACTTCCTGTATCCAAAAGACAGTTTACTTTGCGGCCATTAATTCTAACTTCCATATATTTCCTTTTTTTTCATACATGGACTCTTTTTTAGAATCAATGGTCTTTATTTCAGGCTTACAGTATTTCTCCTTTTTGCATACTGTTGACTATGTCCTTTACGCCCGCAATTATGGCATATTTTGTTTTTGAAGTAGCACTCTTTTGTAAAGTGATTCTTTCCACCACATGTCTTACAGTATTTTTTTACATAGTGATCACATTGTTTTACCCTTTGTATTTTGTCAATATTTTTTCCTTCGATACTTGTATTATCCTGTTTTAAATTTAACAGTTTCTGGCATTCCTCAGTAACTTTCTGTAAGGTTATTTCCATATCTTGGTTCATAATGGATAATATCTGCTAAATCTATCGACTATAGTGAGGATATGTGTATGCCCTTTTGAAGTGGGTAAGGGTCCTACTAAATCGATATGGACGTTGGTGAATCTAGCGTCAGGTGTGCTAAAAGTGCCAAGTGGTGATTTGGTATGTCTGTGAATTTTATTCTTTTGACAAGGTATACAATTTGTAGTCCAGTTACGAATGTCCGTGTTCATATTAGGCCAAACAAAACGTTCTGCTATTAATTTTACTGTGGCTCTTTTCCCTGGATGAGATAAGTTGTGAAAATGTTGAAAAACTTGTCGTCTGATGCTAGGTGGTATATATAGGCGTGGATGTGTACTTGATACATCACAATAAAATTTGGTAGTACTAAATGGTATGAGCATTTCTTTTAGTTGTAAGGAAGTATTTTGTTGCACAGCTGCAAGTGTTTCATCTGTTTTTTGCTCTTGTGCAATTAATTCGATATTTAAAGAACTGGAATTTAAAGAGGCAATTGTAGATCGAGATAATGCGTCTGCTATAATGTTCTCTTGTCCTTTAACATATCGGATGTCCGTGGAGAACTGAGCGATATAATCGAGATGTCTGATTTCTTGTGGACCATATTTATCTACATGTGGATGCAGTGCATATGTTAATGGTTTATGGTCAGTATAAATGCAAAAACTTCTTCCTTCTAGCAGGTGTTTGAAATGCTTAATTGCCAGGTAAATTGTTAGTAGTTCTCTTGAAAATGTACTATATTTAGTTTGCGTCTTGGTTAGCTTGGCAGAGAAAAATGATATAGGAGTCATTGTGTTGTTATCAAGTTGGTGTATGACCGCTCCTACAGCTGTTTCTGATGCGTCTGTTGTCAGCGTTAGTTTTGTGTTCTCATTGTCCTTTATGTAGTTTAGTTTTGTGAAGTTGGCCAAAGCAGTTTTAGATTGTTTGAAGGCTTCTAAGGCAGATCCTTCTAACTTTAACTGTTGGTTCATTTATTTTGTTTTTTAGTAAATTTGTTAATGGTGTAAGGAGTGTAGAACATTTAGGCAAAAACCATGTACCTATCTCACTGATGTAGGTTGTGGAAAATTTGAAATTGCACTTACTTTTTCGGGCAGCAGAGATATTCTGTCCTTGTCAATGAGGTGTCCGAGGAAGTTAATTTTTTATTGATTAAAAATGCATTCCTCGGCATTTATTTTTAATAATGCGACAGTCTTTAAAAAGTTTGGTCCAAATATCGACTGTGCTCCTCGGGGTTTCTGCTGGCGATTAACACATCATCTACATACGCGTATATGTATGGCAAGCCTCTGAAAACTTCGTCAATTAACATTTGAAAGGTTTGACAGGCGTTTCTAAGCCCAAACGGCATCCGAACGAACTCATAAAGTCCAAATGGTGTCGTCAGTTGTGGATGTCTTCTTCTGCTACTGGGACTTGGTAATATGCCTTTACGAGATCTAGTTTAGAAAATATGGTGGCGCCTTGCAGTCCGATGGAGAAATCGTGTATGTGTGGGATAGGGTATCTATCTGGGACTGTTTTCGCATTTAATCTTCTAAAGTTGCCACAAGGGCGCCATGTTGCTGCGTCCGCCTTTTGCACCATGTGCAGGGGTGAAGACCATGCACTTTTCGAGGGACGGATCATTCCTTGTTGCAGCATGTATTGGGATTCGTCCTTGGCGATTCGATATTTGTCCGGTTTCAGTCGTCTAGGGGTTGCATAAACTGGCTGTCCGGTTGTCTTGATATAATGCTTGGCATTGTGTTTGGTTATATCAGAGTTTTTAAATGGCTGGGAGAGTTGTGGGTATTTTTTCAAAAGCTGGTGAATATACTGGTCCTCGGGTACGGCAGAGCTAATTCCAGTTGTTTCATATTTTGAGGTAATTCCTCTAACTGAAATTTAAATTTGGTTATCTATTAGCCTATGGTTATGGTTGGTCATGTCAACTGACAGGTTAAATTTGGCTAAAAAATCTGCCCCTAATATAGGCGTTGTTACGCTGGCTATGGTAAAATTCCACCAAAAATTTTGTCGCATTCCGAGGTTGATATTTAGTGGTTTCTCTTTGTAAGTCAGTATTTTGGTACCGTTAGCTGCTTGAAGGTGATAAGACTGTGGTTTAGTCTCCTGGTTTTGTGTTGATGGTATCACGCTTATTTCAGCTCCGGTGTCTATTAAAAAATTATAACCATGAATTGTATCGCGGATATAAAATAAATGACCTTTTGTCGAAAATCCAGCAACAGTCGTCATCTCTACTGGCTGGAATTTCCATTTCCCGGATTGTTCGTATTATTAAAAGAACAAGGGTGTACACAACGTGTCGACCTGGTTCCAAATCTTCTGTGATAGTAGCAGAAATTGTCTCTTTCGTCGCAGTTATGGTTTCGTCCTCTGCTGCCGCTTCGCTTTCTGTAGCCCGGTCGATTATTATGGTGGTATCGTCGTCAGCTTGCAAGTCCTGCAGTTGTTTGGTGAGTTTTTCTACTGCAGACTTCAGTTCGTTGAGCTCTTTGTCTCTTTTTGGTGAGGGTTGCGGTTGAATGGAGTTTACTTCGGAGGTTTTCATGAATTCGGTCTGATATGTCGACGAGTTTTTCTATGTTTGTATCTTCCGACACAGGTACAAGGATTTGCGTTGTTGTTGTTGGCAGTTTATCCAACCATAAACTCTGCATAATATTATCGGACATTTTGTTATCCCCAAGCAAGGTTCGCATGTGCCTCAGGAGTTGTGATGGGGTGCGGTCTCCTAATTCAATCTGTGTGAAAAGGTTGCGAAGCATTGCTTCGTTAGAGAGTCCTGTGATATCTGAGTCTCTCGCCATCTTTTCTTTCTGTATTTTTCCTTCTTCCTTCTGCGCCTCGTTCATGTGAGAGGGTTTATATATACATAGTTTGTTTCATCTATAAAGGTTTCGTCCGTTTCATCTATTAGGTTATTCCATTACATCAGGTAACAAAACAATTTTTAAAAAGTAATCACCTGAACAAAAATGGGTATCCTTCTAGTTTTAATATAAATGATTAGGTTTGCATGTTTTTTTTTGCTTTTGTGTAAAATCTCTCAACCATTGATGATTTAACCAATGTTTACATCATTGTGTTTGTTTTTTTACAATTAAATCTTACTATTGGATTATTTATGCCTCTTCAAAATATATTATTCAAAAACTTAATTAGCATCCAAATAATAAGAGGTTACTTTAAGAACTCTGTTAAGGAAATAAGCTGTCAATTTTGTTTGAAAAAAAAAAAAAATTTCATTTTGAATAATTGCCAACTTTCGAGTGCAAAATCAATTATCAACCACAAAACATTCAAAATTTTTGTTTGTTAAGAATTAAGAATAACATTCAATTAAAATGAAAATAGAAAAAAATTATTTTAATCCAACCTCAATTTTATTTTTTTCTTGCATTTTCCAAATGATATTTTCAGATTCTGCCTTTATTTTGTACAGGTCAACTTTTTGCTTTTCAATTGTCATTTGTAGATGATCTAACTAAAAATAGAAATAGGTAACAGTTAATAATTTTGAAGAAATACCAAACAAATATTGATTAGATGACCAATACTAATTATTATTAATACATATTTTCTTATTTTATGTTTAGTTTGGAATAAATTATATATAAAGCATATTCATCAATAATAAAGTTAAAATACACAATAACTTCCATATTAAATAGAATTAGGTATCATTTGATAGCAAAAATAAAATGGTTAAAATGAAAATAGTTTCTATTAAAAAAAATAAATTTAAGCATCTAAAGAATTGTTTGTTAAATGAAAAACTTTTTAAAATTCTTTTATTTCAATTTTGGTACTAATATTTATGAATTCAATAAAACAATTGAAAAAGAAATTAAATTTGAAATCAAATTTAGAATATTTTATTTTGATTTTATGGGGTTGTTTGTGATATCTTGACATAATTTGGTTTATAAGATAAGTTATTACAAAATATGTTAGAAATAATTATAAAATTTTCTTAAAAAACATTTCCTATTGCCTTATTTAATCTTATTTTTTGGAGCAATTTAATTACGATGATGATGAGCAATCTAATTATGATGATGATGATTAAATCAAATATTCCAAAAAGAATTTTAAATTCCAATAAAAATTTCTTAAAACCATTTCCTATTGCCTTATTCAATCTTAAATTTTGGAGCAATTTAATTATGATGATGATGAGCAATTCAATTATAATGATGATGATTAAATCAAATATTCGAAAAAGAATTTTAAATTCCAATAAAATTTCATTTCTTAACTAATTGTTGTGAGACCGGATCTCACCACCCCATAGTGGACTCGCTCAGATCCTTTATAATCAGCTTCTAAGGCTGATACAGGGAGTGAGATCTTAATGATACTTGTATTCTCTTAGCAGGACACTATATCTTTGTACCTCTTTCTAATACACTTTCACACCACCTACACTGTGTCATTCTTCGTGGGCCCAAACTGAGCCCCACAACAGTGGCGACGAGGCTTCAAACTCATGCCGAGAACCCCTAAATTAACCGAACTACCACAACAGTAGCAGAAGAGGATGAGCACCAAAAATTAGTGGCGATAACAAATAAAAATATCCCAGAAACTGAATCACGCTGTAACTACAGAACTGACTACAACAACACCAAAGAAAACAATACGAAATACGCCGTACCTGTACCAGTGACTATACTAAAGGCTACAGAATAAAGAGAAACTCACGCCCAACCTCAATACCTTACCGGTTCCACACAAACAACGGCAAAAAGAACAGTGAATTTGCTTTCAATCTACAACAAATGTTTTAATCACACAACTATATTAAAATGAGAAGCTAATAAGCTGGTTCTAACAAAACAGCGAATTAAACAACACTGTCCGAAAACAGCATCAAAAGTGATTGCTGACACAAAAAATAAAAATCCCCTCAGGTTGCGTACAAAGCAAACTAACTAAAGTTACAAAAAAACATCCAAGCATTTTTTTGTCTTCCTTCAAAAAGGTGGTTTTCTTTTCTTAAAGAAAAAAGAAAGAGCAAAACACATGCAACATATTTTTTTTACCTCCCCCACTTAAAAACAAAGTGGCAAATAATTAATCTCAAATCTACTGAACGAAGCAAAATAATTTGAAAAAAAATACTCTACAAATTACCTCTGCAAAGTAACAGAAAATAAAAAACCTGCTTCTCTAAAAACAGATATGCAAATTAACCTTAGGTACTTTACAAGCATTAATTCTTCCAAGAAAATATACTAAAAAAAACCAAAAAAAAAACCATTTTTCTTTTTCCAATTAAAAAGTCTTTTGGCTATCCTAACAAAAAAAAGAACAATTTTTTCGCTCTGTTTTCTTACCATGCTGAAAAAAAAAGTTCCTTTATTCTCTATTCCTGCTAAAGAAAAAAAAAATTTCTGGATAACAAAGCACAAAGCCAAAAAATTTAATGGCCCTTTGAAAAACTAATTTAGTAAGTAGCTCAATTAGTTATAACCATTTTTAATGTAGACTGTGAACAATGGCCAAGCGAGAAAAAAGTATGCTTGCTACTAAGAAAACTTGGAACTACCGAGCATAGTAGGTTCATTGACTTCATTCTGCCAAAGAAAACAACAGATTTGGATTTTAATGAAACTGTGAATCTCCTATCTGAACTATTCGGGCCAAATACAATGTTGTTCCATAAATGTTGGAAATGTAGGGACGGGCCGGGCATCCATCCAAATTGTTGGTTCTTTTTAAAGCTCATATAAATCTATTAAAATCCATTATTTCTGAATCCTTTTTTTTCCCAGAAAGATAAAACCCCGGATTTTATTTTATTAAAAACAGAATGATATAAAATTTTTTCTATAATTTTTTAATCGATTTTTAAAGTTTAAATTTTTAGTAAAAATGTGCTTGAACCTAATTTTTCGGCAAACGTAAACAAAACTAAATCATTTTTTTAAAAGACCTTTTTTAATGTCTAAATAATATTTACAATGAATGGCTATAAGAATATGCAAAAATATTACAATATAAGTACCTGTTTTCCAAATTATTCCAAATAATTTTTTTTCCCCCCTCAATTTTCCATTTTAACAGAGTCAAGTTCAACCAAACGGTAGCTAAGAACCTCGGCTCAAAAAATATGGAAAGCCATAATTGATATCTTTAATATTTTCTTAACAAAACCAAATGTATGCGAGTTGTGAGCCTTTTTAATTTCGAATTTTCAATGAAAAAGAAAATGTTTAAGAGAAAACAACTGTTGGAATCATTTGGAAAATTTTATTTATCAAAAGGCAAGGAAGAAAGATAATCATGTTTTTATCAATTAGTTTTCTCCATCTAAAAAAAAACTATCGTAAGTAAATAATATTCAGAATAAGAATTAACTGTACCAGTACAGGAATTAAAGTTTAATTACTAATTTTTCTTTTTTCATAATCCTTAAAAATTTTTCTATCTAATGGGCTGGGTCGGAGGTTGTAGGTTTTAATTGAAAATTTTTAATTTATTCTTTTAATTATAAAGAATGCTATAGTATAATGACATTTTTTTTTATGCTAACCTAAAATATAATTAGTTTTAAAAAATATACAACGAATTTGAATTTGACAACTCAAAACACAAAAAATAACAAAAAATAAACACATCAAATTTCGGATTTCAATCTACGATTTCGAAAAGAGCCAGTTGTTTTTTTTTTTGGTTTTTGCTTTTCTACAATGTTCAGTCCCTCCCCAACAGAAAATATTTATTTTGTATGGTTCGGAATCTCGTTTAAGGATAGAACAAGACAAATGGAAGAATGGCGAGGTGTAAAAAAAAAAAAAAAAAAAAATTAAATATCGATTATGAAAATAGAAATTACACCGTTATAAAGTTCATTTTTCACTTAATAATTTCATATTGATTAGATAATTCCCTGATTTTTGGTAGATTTTTAAAGAAATCTATGTTCAGAGACTGTTAAAAACAACACCACCCAGGCCTGTCTCTATGGAAATGCCTAAACTCAGTGAAGGACAACCAACAAGATTTCTTAACTTTTGTGGCATCGGTTAATAAACTCTATAATGATTTCAAATTAGCCAAACTGACTACTACCTACTTCAATTGCCTAATATTTGCACAAGGATTAGTAGCAGCAGAAGACGCTGAAATCAGGCATCGAGTACTGACTAAATTGGAAAATGAACGAGGACTAACCCTCCAAAGATTAGCAGAGGACTGTCAAAAAGTAATCTCTGTTAAGAATGACGTAAGAACAATTGAAGAATCGGGTGTAGGGCAGGTTAGGAAAATTAAAGCCAAGCCTCCTCAGAAAGACGAAAGAAAAAGCCACAAGAAACAAAACTTTAACACTTGTAAGAAATCGCCTGGACCATGTTACCACTGTGGTAAATGGCATTGGATAAAGTTTTGCCCAGCCAAGAGAAAAACTTATTGCAAGAATTGCGAGAAAAAGGGCCATTACGCCAACAAAATGAGAATATCCAGAAACCGAATTAATCAAACCCATTCAAATAACTTAGCCGAGTTTAAGGAAATATGTCACCGTCGATATTTCCAACAAACCCATCAGATTCCAACTTGACTCGGGCTTGGACATATCAATTATTAATTGGTGCACCTGGAAAAAGCTAAATATACCAACACTTTTTAAAACGGACAAAACTGCAAAATCCGTAACTGGCGAAAAAAATCGATATCCTCTGACAGCAACATTAAATGGTGTCACTAAAAAGTACAGGCTTATGTGTTAAAAATTTCGGACAACTTGTTCGGAACGGATTGGCTAGAAAAGTTTGATCTGAGGGATTGCCTGCTAAACTCTTTTTGTCGTAAGATAGAAGTTATGTCAAATCTATAACAGGAACTCAAACAGCGTTTTCCCCAGGTTTTTTCTGGTGGCCTTGGAAAATGTACCAAATTCAAAGCCAAACTCAAGGTGAAGGACAGTTTTCAAGAAAAAACGAAATGTCCCTTTTGCTGCCTCAGAGCAAATAAACCAAGAACTAGATAGGTTAGAACAAGCAGGAATTCTATCGAAAACGGATTTCAGTCCATGTGAAAAAGAAATCCGTCTTTGATAAACTTATTCCACGGCAAGCAAGGTTCAAGAAAACTGTCTCGCAACATAAAAAATTCTTTAATCCAGGTGATATAGTCCTGTACAAGGCCCACAAAAATAATATCACTTTCTGGGAAGTAAGCACCATCAAGCAAAGAATTGGTGAATTGGTCTACATTGTTCAAGAACCAATTAACACCTACAAATGCCACAAGAACCAGCTCAAGAAATACTGTGTGAATGAATCTGAAGTATTACAAAAAACCTGCGAAGAGCCAATCGACATAGTATTCGACCATTTCAGTCTCAACGCCCCAAGTAATCCTGGAAGTACGATGCTCGGGAAGAAAAAGAAAATTCACACAACCTCTTAACATAAATCCCAAGAGGAAGAAATATTAAGAGTTTTTTTTTTAATGTTTCCATTTTTCCTTAATAAAATGAAAAATAATAATAAAAAAAAAACTTGTGTTCTGAGAAGGATCTCACCCCATAGTGGACTCGTCCAGATCCTACATAATCAGCTCCTAAGGCTGATACGGGGAGCGAGATCTTAATGATACTCATAACTAGTACTATTCTCTTAGGAGGATACTCTATATCTTTGTGTAACGTAACTATAGACCCCTTCATTGTGTACTAAGGAGAAATTTGGACTTAGGAATAATAACGCACAGTTATTTCCTTAAAATGAGCACTGCTCTTTATTGAGGACAGGTACCTTCGTTTGGGAACAAGTGACAATTTTCTTTGTTGCTAAGTTTTGCACCGCACACTTTTAACTTTGCAACACTTTCAACTTTCGCCTTTTCTCTTTGTTTTTACGGCAAATTTCTGACACTTGTTTTCTGGATATGTAGGCCGCGACCGCTGCTGTTGAGGTTGTCGTTGTTGTTGACGGCCTCTCCAAAATCTGACCTTGCTTTTTCTCTTTGTTTGTCTGTCCTGTTGTTGTTGTTGTCGGCCTCGCCTCTCCTCCCTCTCTCTGCTTTCTTCGCTCTCTTTTTCTGTCTGTCCTCCTCGGTCACGCGATGTGCGTCCAATTTATTTACCTCCCAATATCACCTGATTATCATCTGATGGCATATCCGCATCCCACAATCCGTCATCTCAGGATCGAACTCCATTACATTACATTTGTACCTCTTTCTAATACACTTTTACACCACCTACACTGCGTTGTTCTTCGTGGACCCAAACTGAGCCCCACAACACTAATTTTGAATTTTCACATTTTCTTTATCATTTTTACAACTACATTCTAATTTCTAGTTGAAAGTTCAAATTTTTAACTTCACTTTTTTATCATTTAATTAACAATTAAAATATCAACTATTTTTTAGTTGAGCCCTTTTCCTGTTAATTTGATTAAAATAAACCAAATAAAACCATATCATTAGATTTTTAGATAAAACTCTTTTAGATAGTTTTCAAAAATGCATAAAAATTATGACAATTTGTGATCTTACTTAAATAAAAAGAAAGAAAGAATAACAAGAAAAAAAAATCCTACCTCAGTTTTAAGCGATTCATTTTCTTCAAGAATATCATCTGGTTTTTCAAAAGTTTTGTTCCTTTGTAGAGGAAGTTTTATCTTGTTACAGCTAGAATCATTTTTTTTAGGTCTTTGCTTTTTATTATAATCTGAAAATTGTTCAGTGGGAAAATCAAATCATTAACAAAAATTAACAAAGATATATATGAAAAATCAGCAGATATTTTTAATTTTTAATTTCATTCGTGCCTTCCATGAATTAAATAGTACTAATTACTGTTTTTTTTACCTGTTCATTTACATAAAGAAAAAATATACTTGAGAAAAATGGATTCAGCATTAAATGAAATTTGATACGTCAAAAAAGAAAAAGGTACAAACCAAAAGTATTTGAGGTTTGCTGCCTGGTCAAAGTCTGCTGAGTTATCTGCTCTTGCTGTTTCTTTTTCTGCTGCAATCTGGAGACTGATGTACGAAGCATAGTCACTTGCTGATTACTGGTCTCCAGCTGTTTTCGTAGTAACTGGTTATGAGCTTGGATTTGATTTTTGTCTTCTTGAGCAGCAGTCATTTTAGCATGTATATATCCTTTAAGAAGAAACATAGCTAGTGTTGAGAAATCATCAAAACATTACAAGGATTTGAATGTTATAATTATGGATAGACACCATTTAATTCCTAGATTTCTTTAAAATAGAATTTTCTAATTACTATGAATATCATTCAACCTTGGTAGGAGTTAAATATATTCTCAAGTCTACAATTTTGTTACTTGTAGCAATTTCCAAGCTTAATTTTTTAATTAAGTTCTAAATCAAATTGCATATTGCTTTTATTGTAAAAAAAAGAACATCTACAAAGCTATATTTTGGCATGAAAAGATTGAAATTTCATTGCCTAAAAAGTCTTAAAGTGAAGGGCTAATGTTGGTATTAACTTGTAATTTACAATGATTTTTTCTATTTTAATAACAGAGAATACTATTTAAAGCTCAAATGATGGAAAAATGAACTAGAAATTTAAATTTGTTAGTGCTGTTCAATAAAAATTAGTATTGAAAAAATCATGAGGAAATATGTTATAAAACATAAGGAATAAGAATGAGCAATCATATGAAATTCTCTCTACTTTTTAAAAATAAGTATTATGTGTTTTTTTTTTTTCATCTTCTTTGGTGAAATAACAAAAATTTAACAATTTACTTTTCCAGGATTAATCCCCCTCTCCTATATTAACAAATTATTTTTTTTTGCTTTTATTTTTTCAAACTATTAACACTTTATTAAACCTAATTATATTAAATAGTTTTAACAGTCAATTGATGATTTTGGCACTAAAGTCAGAATTGGTTTACATAATTTCTAAAGAAGATATTTGGATAAAATCAATGACAGTATCATTATTGAAAGGCATTACAAATTTCCTGAAAAACTGCATGAAATTGTATTGTTTACGAAAAAATATTTTTAGTTTTATAATAAGTAAAGTAATAAGTACTCTCTAGATTATAGTATTCTTTTATAGTTGTTTTTACATCAAACATGAATTTTTATTTATTCAATCACAAATAATTTAATCACATTGAATAATTTAAAAATGATTATAACTTTGAAAAAATTCAAATATTTCAAATAAAAGAATATAAAACTTATTCAAGTTGTGAAAAATATAAATAATTGGCATGTTATGAATTTTATTGGACATGAACATTTCCGTCTTTATTTAGTGAACATGAAAAATAATATTCTTAACCTAAAAAAGTACAGTACAAGTTACACTGACAAAAGTATAAAAGTTAGTAAAGAATAAGAATCTTTTTACTTAAAACAATAAAAATTTGAGTATTAATTTATATAGCTCTTAACTCAAATACAGTAGAATTTGGCTAATTAGTCAATTCAAATAAAGAAAATTGTAATGAATTATACAAACAAACAAAAAAGCTGTTAGATGATTATTAAATTTAAAAAAAAAGACCATTTAGCAGGTGATTAAGTAAATATACTTTAATATAATATCAAAGGACTAAACTTTTTAAAATATACCTAAAAATTCATGACAAATAACAAATAAAATCTTAAAGTATCATGTCTAATATGTAATATAATATATAAAGTATAATTGTACCCGCAAATAGTGATCAAATTCATATTAGAATTATGAATAACATAACTAACAATTTACATCACACACATTTACATTTAATAATTTTAAATGTTTTTGAAATTATAATTGACAACATTCTAGCCGCTCTTTCCTTAGTAGTTTAGTCTTCAAAATTTGAATTTTTTTACTTTACTTTACTCTTCATAAACAGTTTTTGATACAAGTGGATTGTATCAAAAACTGTTTATGAAGAGTAGACTGGCAAATATTGTATTTTTTTTAAAATAGACTAAACCTCATATACAATGTTTGCAGATGTTATTTTTCTGAGCATAACTCATTAAAATGAATAATAAAATCAAATCATAAAAAACTAACTCAGAAGGAAATGATAACCAGCTTGATAAAGAAATATAAACAGATTATAATATATTTAAATCAGCATTTATAGAAAGGGGAGTCACAAATTTGTGTTCGAAAATAACATTTTTTTTCTTACTCACCATTACTAATTCATTGCAGTATAACAAATGAATTTCTAAAGATTATTTATTGTTTCTAAATTTAATTTCAATGATCTTAGCATTTCTCTAAACTTGCAGTAGAACTCAGAAATGATTTTGTTATAGTAGGACTTAAATCCTTTGAACTGTAACAAAGTAATTTCTAGGTTTGAAACCACAAAATAAACAATAAATTTTCTCATATTTATTCTATACAAGCAGCCCTTGACCCGGCATTGCCAGAGTATCTATAGGCAATGTCTGATATAAATGGTTCTTCTAGCTTTTCTTGCAAAAGCAACATAATTTAGTTCACCATGTAGCAGACACCTCGGACCAGCATCCCTGCTAGGTGATTCGGCCATTCACTGACCAATCAACTGGCAGGGCGCATTAATCCCTGCAAGCTGGCCTAGGTACTATTTTGACCCCTGGCTAGTCACCAGAGGGAGCTACGCCAGCAGAAGAGTAAACACCCCTCTCCGTTTCTCTTCTACCACCATCCACTGGATGTGTCTTC
>JAYKTE010235120.1:0-12022 GCA_036873565.1 Xipholeptos notoides | reverse complement strand
TTTCTATTCCACTTGCAGTATGCTCTAGATCCCTTTTAGTGGTCTGGTTATATTAGAAGTAAATATCAAAACAAAATCTGAGAACCCCTACAAAAAAATCAGTGTATTCTAAATAAAAATGATTTATGTTGACTTTTAAACATTTTGGTTAAAGTTAACCATCACCAGGACTAGTTCATAAAGTCATACAATAAACTAGTTCAGATAATTAAAGAATATTTTCAAAATTTAAAAACATTTCATCAATAATAGAAAAAATTGTGATAAAGCTTAATGCCTGAAGCACATAATACATTAATAAACTAGGCTCCTTAATCAATTAATAAAAAAAAAGAAGACAAAAAGGATTAACAACATAAAGCAGAAAACAGACTAAATAAAGCTTTAAAAAATCAATACTTCAAGATAAACTTACTTAAATCCAATAGTTTATTAAAAATAAGCTTATTAAATATCTAATAAAGTAAAAAAAAGACATTTTCATTAAGGGCTTTTCAGGCAGGCCTATGACATTATTCAGTACAGACCACATTTTGTTCAGTGTATCAGTCATACTATTTACTCTATGATTGCTTTGGTTTTACTATTTTTCATGACTCAGTATTAACCAGGTTTTTTTCATTAGCATCTTGTGTGAAAATACTCCTTTCAAATTTTGATACAAAAATCATGTAATCTAGTTCTTTTAAAATCTGAAAATCCTGTAAAAAATGTTGTACAGTGCTTAAATTTTGCTAAATTGTCCAGAAGTGAGATTCCAATTTCAATGATACTTTTACTATACAATTACATTTAGAAACTGAGCTATGACATTATGAAAAAAAAATGTTAAAAAAGACTGACCAGTTTATTACATGAATACTTCAATTAACTACTTACAAAAATAGACACACAAAAAATCTACTCTATTTAATTATATAGCTTGCTGCAACTCCTTCTGGATCCAATTTACTTCCAAAAGTCAGCACAAATTTATTTAACTGGTAGGGAAAGTTTATGGGACCTGTAGAGAGGTCAGTAAATCCATATCAAAATTGTTAATGGAAAAATTATGTAATCCAGGTGTTCAAATTTCATTACAAAAGTTACTTCTTTTAATTTTGGCTAACTCAACCAGAAATACCATAAATTATTCAAGGCCTCAGATAATTAAAAAGTGTTGATATGCTATTAAAAAAAAACAGACCCAGAATGAAAAAAACAAAAAAACAAAAAATTTAACAACAGTGAAATTAAAAGAGAAAATATATATAAAAAAAAATTGGACATAGAAATAGTTGGAATTTTCTGTCAACCTTCTGAGTTCAATGGACAACAAAATTGGTCGATATAGACATATTTAAGCATTCATACATGAATGAGAATGGTGGTGACAATGTTGAAAAATAAATTCTGGAGCACAAAAGGTTGCTCGATTTAAAGGTACCACTCCTGCCTTCATATCTTTTCAGCTTATAAAAATAAATTTTAAAAATAGGTGGCATTGCTTTTGGAACAACCCTCAAAGATTCAGTTCCTTTCTGAAAGTATTTTTGTTAATGGTTAAGAGAAATGATGATACATTAATAAAAATAATGATTTGTAAGGCAAATTATAATACGCTACAACAGATATTTTTAAACTAACAAATATATACATTCTTCTGATATAAAGATACTTTTAAAGAAAAATCTATTTGATGAAAATAGAAATGCTTAATATTAAAAAATATCTTTCTTTAGTAATAATAAAATAACATTAGAAACCAAAATATTCTAATGTATTTAAAACAGTAATTATTCTAAGAGTTTATTTGTATTTAGAACCAACAAAATTGTATCGACAACATGACTGTCAAGAACATATTGTCTTAAGAATGATCTATTTTTTTCCTCTGGATAGAAGTACCTATTCAAGAATTTATATTTTAGATATTATTTATTGGAATTGCAAGAGTTCTTATCTTTAATATCCACACTAATGGTATCAAGTCTTTTCATACAGTTGGTGAAGGAACAAGTGTAGCATAGCTATTCTAAATTTTTCACATTTAATTATTGGAATCATAAGTGTTTTTATCTTTTAATAATAGAGTCAAGACTTTTTATACATATCTTTCTCCTTTGTGTTGATTAATTTTCTTCTCTTACTCTTTTTTTTTGTGTGCGTGTGTGTGTGTGTGTGTGTGTGTATTAGGCATTCATATAAACCAGTACAATCTGTGCATTAATCTATATTTGTATGGATTGGTTGGCAAATGAAAAAGAGTAGCAATAGCTAATATTTTGCATTTCTTTTTATAAATCTTATTATCATCATTGGAAATAAAAGTCTTCTTATCGTTTAAAAAGATGATAAATTGATAATGTTAAGACAAGTAGTTAAGATAAAACTTGTTTTTCCATACATGCACATGGGCACAAATGAACATGCTCTTTTCTAATACCATTTGCAATGAACAGGTTGAAATGTTCAAAGAAGATGACAGAGGAGATACAAGAAATAAGAGAATGAGAGATGAGTGAAAGAAGACAATATTTTCAGAAATAAATGCAAATAAAAATGTTTACTCAATTAAAAAGCTAAATTACAATGAGAAAAAAGTAGCATTACATTTTATTCTGCAAATGAGACAACAAAAGCAGTAGCAGCCGCTATCAGCAGCAATGGCGCCTGCCAATACAAATCCAGCCCAAAAATTAAAAAGAAAAAACAAATCCAAATTGTTTTTGCAGGAATAAACTTTTTAAATAAGCAAATAAAAATTGAAAGAAAGTGAGAGAAGTAGAAATAAAAAGGAGGGAAAAATTGAGAGTGATTTTTGAATTGATAAATAAGTCTACCTAATGGACTGCATAACCTCTGCCCTTTCCAAGACAACAGTTATGGCATGACGCCACACTTTGCACAAATTGCAAAAGATAGAGTATTTATCTGATAAGTAGTGGCAATGTTGACACACCACCAAACAGGGCAACATTATCCTAATGCTTGGAATTACTCAGATTATTAAATATACATATTTCTTGTCAATTCTCAATGGGCTTAGCATTTTTGTTTCTCATGGTTTCTCTTAGAAAAATGTCTAAGCGTACAGAGCACCTGTTTCCTGCAAGAAATTTCCAAAAAGCTTGCCCAGTTGTTCATATTAAAAGATTAGAACTGATGCCTGTTTGAAGATCTTCTTCAGCTTCTTAAAGGTGAAAAGCTCACTGGAGTTGCCATAGTGACAAATGGTAGTTTTCGACAGCTACTTTGAGACTAAGTATTAAGAAAATCAAAAACAAGTAGAGGTCCATAAAAACAAGTTGTTAAAGATTTAACAAATATGATAAGATTCATTTTTAAAAATACAAATTTAAAGCATAATGACAATGTAAAGAAAATATAAAAATATTTAAAAAATCAAACTATAAAAATGAAAAACTTAGCAATAAGATTTTTTGAAAACCTTTAAATCAACAGTGATTTTTAAGGGTATTAAAGACTTAACTGCAAATTATGAGTGTAAGTAAGTATGAGTATCTCTCTCTCTCTCTCTCTCTCTCTTATACATTTTATTTCTATATTTTTCATTTTTACTTTTATTCTTTCTCTTTCATTTTTACTGTTATTTCATTGAATATTAAACCCCAAACTGTAGAAGGTATGTTCAATAAGTAATAAGAAAATGTCAGGAGAGATATTTATTTTCATAAGCTTACAAAACTTTGTCCCATTCAAAATAATGGCATCCCGCATCTACACACTTTTTCATGTATCTCTTCCAATCCTGGAAGACCTCCTCAAAGTCCTTCTTCAGTAGTCCCTTCAGGTAATTTTCCGATGTCTCTTTTATTTTCTTAATGCTATGTTTTGTATTGTTTTTCAAGGTAGCTGTTAAATTTTGGACACATTGATTTTTCAGAATATTTCAAAATTGTTAATAACTAAAAAAATAATGATTACATTTTAATAAAATTTTCACAAGATAGATATTATTGATATCTAAGTGTGTTCTAAATAATATGATGCAGTGTTCAGTAGTTTTATTAAATACACTTGTTCTTACTAGTCCTTGACTTTTGGATGCTATTGTATATATAAATGCATGTATATACATTTCGTTTCTTGGCATATCAACTTTTATAGTCATGTATTGTAATAAAATTACTATTCAATATACATGAAAGGTCTCATACTTTTCGTAAGCAAAAATATGCTAATAAAACAACTGAAATTTTAACTTGCGTATTATAATAGAAAAATTCAAGATTTTACCTATGGTAAAGACTTTCACATGTGTATGGTTTGGCTTGGTTTAATTGTATTTAACAACCTATCAACTATTAGTGGTTATCAAAAGTCAAAAAGGACCCAAGGTTATGAGTCCAAATATAAATGTAATGGAGTGACAAGGACTTGAACTTGCGTATTATGATTATTAAGTCCAATTGCATATCCAGTGCTTCAAGTGTTAATATAAATGGCAAATCATTTATAGTATAGGTGCTAGCTTAGACTTAGAGTTGTGGAACACAAATTCAAATCCTAACTGACTCACTGAGTTCAGTTATGACTAACGTAGCCCAAACAATGGATTGAATAATGAGCATTCAAGTTAAGGCCATTGATAATAAGTAAGCCTGACTGTTGAAATTAAATGGGGTTAGATTTTGGGGAATTTTGGTGGCTGTTGCCTCAGCATTTCTGGAGAATCTATAAAAAGTAAAGGGATTATTCTCCCTATTATTCAGAGAGTCTTTCAAACAATCATCAAATTCAAACTAAAAATGCCCCTGACTAAGTTTGCAAATAAAATTCAGTTATTTGCAAAAAAAATAAATAAAAGAATAAACTAAAATTAAGTAAAAGAAATAAAGAGAACATGTATTTATTGAACTTATCTTATTTCATTGGAAAATTCTTGAATCAAGAGTTTGGTTTTGAGTATTTATTAATTTTAAAATTAATACTTAGAATGTAATCAAGAATCTGAAATATTTGTAGAGTCATTTATTCAAGGTGTAATTATTTTTTAACTAACATTTTAGAAGGAAATTACTCTTAAAGTAATTAAAACTTACCAAAAGGGTAGCTTTTAAAAATGTCATCCTATCGGCATACTACTGATTCACACTATCTATGACGGTCTTCGGGCAATCCAAATTGTAAAAGTTCACATATACAAGTCTTGGGGTCATCAGAAGAGAATGTGCACCATTTCGGGACCTTCCTCTCTACAGTTTTAATTGCACACCGGCCCCCCTCACTCTTTTTTCAAATCCACATTGAACCATTTTCTGCTAACTCTATTAACTTCTTTATACTGCAGGCTCTCTTACGGCCTTTTATTCCGATCTCACGCAAAAATTTGTACAGGGTGCTTGATGCAAATCCTCTTGCTCCAATTTCCACGGCTTTAACACTTACACTATAACCTTCTTTTTCTAACTGTGATTTCAAATCTTCATATTTACTTTTTTTTAAATCGTGGCTCTGTTCCATTCGGCTTTCGTAAGGAATTGTTAATTCCACTAAGATGATATTTGATTTCGTATTTGAGAACAGAGCAATATCTGGTCGAAAACCCTTTTTTGATATTATTTTCAGGTGATTGATATTCCACCCTAGCCGGTGGTTCCCAGCTTGTGGCCACAGGTCCCCCAGGCCCAGTGGCCTGAGTTAAACCAGAAATGAATTATTAAGTCCAACACTTGGGACTAAAATATGCCTGTTGCCATCTCTCTCCACAAGCATGCAGCCAGCAAATATGGAATAAATCAACCATCATCGTTTCGTTTAACCACTGTCGTCTGTTTTGTTTGTCTTCTTGCATGCATCTCAGTGCATCCGACTTACATCGTGTGACGGACGGGGGCGCAGATCTCCCTAGACGATACGGCCAAACTATTGAGGTGCACAAACTGCATAGATGTGTGCAACAAGGTGCACGCGGGCATCCCCGACCTTGTCATATATTCATTTGCAAGGAGATATCTGGTTATTTGTGAGGCCAAAACTGCGAAAAATATTTTTCCTTCTACATTGCGCAGCAAAATTGGACAAAATGTCCTTAGAGTTCTTTTCTTTTGGTATGTAAACCCCATCAGCTATCATCCATTGACTGCAGATATGGCGCTTTCTCCAGGCGATATGTATATTTGTATGTAGCCATTTAAGAAAACTTGGACATTTTTTATATAGAAGAAAAGGTATCCCATTTGGTCCAGGTGAAGATTTATTTCTAGATTTGAATATTATTCGTTTTACTTCTTCACGTGTGGGCGATCAAATTTGATCTATGGTTCATCTGGCTGAAATAAATTATTATTATAGTCTAATGGCTTATGTTTATTTCGATCAGAGTACGTATTTCTTAAATGTTTTTCTAGAACAATTTGTTCCACTCTGAGTACTCCTGACTTAGGTTGATCAAATATGTTCCTTGCATATTTAAATGGTTCCCGAAAGAAACGCTCTTGTTCTTTTTTCCTCTTCACTCGTTTTTTTCTCAAATTTTCTGCTTTTTTTTTTTTCTCTGTTTTTGTTTCAGGTCGTGCCAAGCACTCATCAGTCCTTCTTTGTCCTTGCTGTTAGCAGTACTAATTAGTTTCACAACCCATCTTAGTTCGGTGAATTTTAGCTTCTTTTTGGGACCCAAATTTCCGACCACAGACACATCGAAATTCCGTAGAGTTTTCTTTAATCGTTAATCCATTTCCAGTTCCAATTCGTTGTCGGGTAATCCGTTTGGGTTCATCATTCTCCCTCCCTTTCGGTGAACCGAGGGCATTTTAGACAAACCATTACATCGCAGTAAATTCTATCTCAACTAGATACCTATTAAATATAAGTAATGTAAATAAAGAATCAAAATTTATCAATAAGGTGTAGTAGAGAGATACATTTTCTGTTCAATAATTACTGGAAACCCTTTACTCATGGTCTTGTATCAAACTAATCTAAACTAATATCAGAATATACCTATAATATGGAGTAGCTAATTATTTCTTTCAAACAGCATGATGTTATGAGTTCTGGGTTCTGGATATTTTAACAGAGAAAATATTTATGTATGGTGTTTCATGTTCTGTTCCTAAACTAAGCTTTCCCTGAAGACATATCTCTAATTTTTGATAATTTCTTTTCATGGAATCAGTCTTCATTCCAATGATTTTTACAAAGAATTAAGAATAAAATCAGGATTCCCTAAAGTGATGAGACAAGCTCTCCAATGTTAAATAAACTGACTAAAATGGAAAACAAAATTTTACAAGTCTAATTTAGAACCAATTTGATCTGCCTTTCTTGATGAAAAACCATGGAAAAAAAACCATTGCAAAATTTAATTAAATTAGAACAAAACTAGTGCAAATGTATATCTTTCACTAAAATTCTTGGTCAGCATGTCTATGTCTGTGTGTTCTTTAGAACAAGCCATAATGTAGGATTGATTAAGTTGAATTTTATCACAGAGATGAATTTCTCTAAAGAGTTGGTTACAGAATATATTAGATTTAATTAAAAATCTCTTTAAAGCTCATCTACCTCTACCCTCACAGAAAGTAATTGAATATTGACAAAAATTTTACCTAAAGACTTTGATATTTTCAAGAGAAGATTTCTTGAAATGTAATATTATTATGCATTTAGTGTTTGGTACAGTATAATGATGAATGTAAATAATAATAGGGTAACAGAGTAATTTAATATATTTCCCATATGGAGAAAGATTGGTTTATTCCAATAGTTAAAAAGATAATTCTGTTGCAATTACATATTTCAATAATGACAAAAGTTTATATGGTTATTGTTTATACATGGGTATTTCCAAAAGTAATGCCTTCTATTTTTTTAACTTTTAACACAAAAAGTTAAAGAGCTACAAAGACAAAAGTGGTACCATTAAATTGACCAACCCTTTTGTGCTCTGAAATTTATTTTTCTACATGGTCACCACAATTCTCAATGCATTTTTACCAGCAATGAATCAGGTGGTTCATTTTTGCATCTAGAGAGTGTTTTATCATAACATCCCTGTCTCCACTCTGAAATCAATGAACTCATCTCCTAACTGTGCTGGCATCAACTTCATCGTTTTTGTAAACGTTCAACAGCCCCTGGTAAATGTGATTGATTCAGATTTTTCAGCATGGAGGAATTTAATGATGAATCTCTGTTTTTGATGCATGTCCACGACAGGGATAGCTTTCTTAGAGTCTCACACTGTCAGTATCTATAACAATGCTGTGATGTAAATTTTAGAATGACAAAGCAAACACGGAATCATAGAATATAACTAATGTATTAACAAATATACAAGTGAAACATTGCTGAGTAGTGACTTCGATTAACTAGAGTACACAGAAGGCAGACCTCCACTCTGCTCAGTCTGAGACGTAACTCTCTTCTGCCAGAAGTCAGAAATGGCTACTGGAAGTGGTGTATGGTACAGTCTATCATTAGTCACTGCTGAGGTATCACCTCAACAAACAGAGAGAGGAAACTTTCAGGTCATGGATGCATAATTTATTCATCATAACAATGTAATTCGCAATCCCCTCTAATCCATTCCTCCTCACATAGTAGAGAGAAAAAAAAAATTGTTCCTTTTTATTTAAAAATATTTATTTCTTTATATGATTTTTTTTTTTAATCATTTAAATTATTTCATTTTAAATAGAGATCATATCTATCATATATTATTTGGTTTTATTCAGTGAATGTAGGTGAATTCCCTTATAATAGAAATTTCATTAAAATCTGATATTTAATTGATTTCAGTGAAGATAAAATATTTTTAAATTCTTTAGTGAGTCCATAAACCATACATATGATAAAAAGTATCAGAAAACAAAAGCTGAAAAACTAAAGTCGGAGACTTTTAACATGTTCAGATGTGTAGAGTTGATAAATGTAAACATTTTATTAAGCAATGGCTTAAAAATTTATGCAAATTACTAATTATTATCAGATGAAAAAATCTGGTATTTACTCAAAGTATTGACAGAATTTATATGAGAAAATCATAAATACAGACACATTACAACTTATCATATTGCGAGATATTTATTCAGTATATTTATATAACATTGTCAGAACATAAAAAGTGATTAATTAAATAGATACATATTTGATTAACATATATCCAAATAAAATCACTTTTAAAAATAAGTAAATTTCATTTAATCTTTATTACCTTAACTTCCTATAAGTAATGTATTTCCTGTAAATATGGTGTACTTCCATTTCAAAAACATATAAATAAAAATAAGTTATCAATGTATCAAAGATTTTAAGATTTACTAAAAGATTAAAGAAAAAATTTAAACCTTTTTACAGTCATAATACAAATTTTAATATTCTGTTTTTATGGTCAAATGCTGATCTAATAAAGTTTAAAAAGCCAAAAAAAAAATTATCCAAATATCTGTAAAAAAAAACAATCCTAAAACACCCTTTTCTCAAGTTTGAAGAAAAGTGATTTACTTTGATGGCATTTAAGCTATTTATTCACAAACATACCCACACATATTCGCACAGAAGTAATTAATCATTATTGAAAAACAGACTCATTCAAAACAGTATGAAAATTTGGGTATAGTAAAAACCATAAAGTTTTCACAGTACTAAAAGTACTATTAAAAGGAAATTCTATTGTACATGAATTCTTCACTTAATGAACTGTTTTCAACACTTATATTATTGTTTTTAAGAACCAGTTACTAATGCAAGTATCAGTTGGATTTAAGCTTGAGAAAAAATGCTGCTCTCAGAATATATAACAGGCTAAGCACATGTCATTAGTGCTTTGACTCAGTTAGGACCAACTTATTTAATCAATTGCTTACTAAGACAAAAAAAGAAAGAAAAGAAGTCAGAACCAGAAGAACTGCAGATGAAAATAAATGGTAAAATTAATGAAGAGTTTTGTCATGGAAGCTCTTGCATAAAAACCATTCTTAAAACAATGAGCAAGATGCACCTGGGATTTACATTTGAGTGGAAGGGTAAGAGATTTGATTAGTAAACAACAGTTCTTATGGTGAAGTGGAGTTAGGTTGTAAATAACTGGATGAGGAAGTAGGTATCAACCATCATAAGTCAGTTTGTTAAGCATTTACTTAAACTTTAGAGAGGAAGTGTTTACACTATTGACATATCCTGCTAAAGGAAGTACTGAGAAACCTACAGAAATCATAATCCTAATTATATGATGCTATTTAACATTACACAAATAAAAAGAAAACTAATCTTTTAAAATTTTAAAAGATAGAAGCACTTGCGATTCAATGAATAATAATATTTAAATAAAATATTGAAATATTCTGAATGATTATTGCTCTTCTCGTTCACTCGTCAACTAATGAAAAACACTACCTATATATTAGTTTACAATCAGTTGGTGTGTCAACAAGAGTTGCATAGCTATTTTAAATATCTGTCTTGAGATGCTATGTTGTATTCTTTTTTTTCAAATACATTCACCAATGGAAGTCTTTTTACATGCACACACAAAAAAAGAGTTGTGGTAACTTTTTATCTTAAACTTTCTCATCATATGTCATTTCATAGTTTTTACAAATCAAAAATGAAATCAAGTTCCCCAATCCAAAATTTCATATCTTGTTTTGATCTCTGATAGATAAAAATAAAAAAAAATAAGAAAAAAAATTCAACAATTAAAATGAGTGTTCAGTGATTATCTTTATTTTTTGTCATGCAAAATTGCTGTATACCGATTTAGTACAAAGTTTTGACAATTTTGACAGAACAAGACATAATTACTGCACAATATATAAAAAGTAGAGTATCATTAAAATTCTAGATTTTTTAATATCAAATATCAATTATCATGACAGAGAGTGTAAATATCAGTTAAAAGTTTCAATTACACAGAATAAGTTACTTAAACAATTAAAAACTTATAGCAATTTTTAGATAAAAAATATATCAGTCAAAGCAGACAGACATTGATTTTTTGAAAGCAGGTTAAAAGATTTATGCTTTTTGTACTAGCTGATTTTAAATCTACAAGATAAAAAGATAAAATCAAGACTATTTCTATTATATTCCATGTTAAAAAAAATTTCCCTGCTTTTTATAATGATTTGAATTTATTTTCAAGTTGGAATCTATTTTAAGAAGCAAAAAAAAAAAATTGTTTTGTATATTAAATGAGGTGGGTGGGAAATAAAAGGTAAAAACTTGAATTTAACCTAAATCATTTTCTGTTGCAGATAAAATAATAGTTTGAACACTCTACATGCAAACTGTTGATGGGTCATATGTGATTTTCCAATGGTATGCATTTACCACTAGTGGTTTGTACATGAACTGCCAGCTGGGTTAGTGGGCCACTGAGGTGTTGGGATTCTACAGTTCTAAGAGAGAATTATCTGAAGTTAAGGGTCTCAATCCCACATAAAGAATAAAAAGTAAATAATAAGATTCAACACTTATACCTAGTCAGGGTTAATCGAAAGAGAACGGTCTGCTCCTGTGGAGTGAATAAAGATTTAAGTTTATTCTTTGAACAATCCTTTGTCATGGTTTATGGAATGAGAATAATTTACCCAAGTAGATTGAATAAAAGGTTAAGTTTGAAATTCCATGAAAGCCCCCAATTATATTAAAGTGACCAAGTTTGACTACAATCACCTGAAGGAGGATGAAGGATACATTGGTTGAAACATGAAATAAACAATGAAGATGAGGATAACAGTGTAAAAAATCAAAATTCAAATTGATGAATTGTTTCCAGTTTTTTTTTTTTAAATCAAAAGCAAACATTTGTTTGAAGTTCAGAGATTAACTGTTTTTATTTACACAATTAAAATATGAGAAATTGTCTTGAAAATATATTTGCTCTTCTTAAAAGATAAGAGATGTGTCATTAAGTGAAGCAGCAGCTAAAGTAAGAAGCAAAAAATAGTGCTGTAAGAACTGATTAAAGGTAACACAAGTAAGGTATAAACAACAGAATAAAACAAAGTAATTCTAGAAATAAAATAAAGCACTCTATTCAAAATTCTCACTTTGCTAATTATGCAATGACGCA
>JAYKTE010235009.1:0-12023 GCA_036873565.1 Xipholeptos notoides | reverse complement strand
TTTACTGCATGAATCTTCTTGAGCACACATATATATATATATATATATAATTAAAATCCCAAAATTATGAAAATCTAGGTCCAGTTATGGTTATAGTAATAGAAAAGACTGAAAAGTTGGTCTCTCCTGCTTACTATCACTTTGAAAAGAAATTCATATCAACTCACTATTATGTGTATATAAGTTAAAAAAAAAAAATAGGAAATGGAAATTCTGTTGTAAAAAATCTAAAATGAGAATAGTAGTAACTATCATATTTGGATTGTTTGGTTTATGGAATATTTGTTGTATATTATTTTGGGTTGTCTTTTATTCCAAAATTCATTTTCATAAAATATATTTAGTTTACATAATACAAATTTATAAACAAATTATAATTTTTTTCGTGAACTAATTTTTATTGACTTTTTACAATTTATTTTGTGTATAGAAGGATAGATGATAATTTATGACTGTAATAAGGAACAAAGGCTCAAATTTCTTCTGGGATTTAAAAAAAAAAAATTTTTAGTTAGGAAATAGGTACTTGTCTTTTGTATGTTTACTTGTCACTGTTCATCTTTACTACAGTTGTTAAAATGTTGTTGGGACATCATTTTTGGTGTAAGGGTTCCAAAGTTCTAGATTATTAATGAATTACACACTAGTCTCAAAGAATGTAAAAGTATAATTGTAAAACCTACTGATTATCTATGACTTTTAATTTGAAAGAAAAAAAAACTTTGTATGAAATCATATACACACTTAGCTTGTTTGTTAATTATTGAGAAACCAAATACTTACAGTCAATATACCATTTTTTCTGTGTACATACACACATTAAATGGATAATTGAATTTACACCTTATATCTTTATTACTATATGAATTTCAGATAAATACTTCTTAATTTGCCAAAATATTTACTTTCATTTTTTAATTGTTATATGTGTGATTGTTTATAGGGTGTGGTAGTTTCTGAAACATTTTCTTGCCAACAATGAGTTCATAGAAGTTGTACATATTTCCTTCATTTAGCAAATACTGATTTTATATATGTATTTTTTGACGGGTGAAGAATAATTAGTTCATTTTGCTTCTAATGGCTATTTAGGGAGGGGGACAGGCATAAATTATCCTTTTTCCTTCATTTTTTATATAAGAGTTTCATTTGATTTTTTAAATAAGTGTCTTATTTCTAATATTCTTTTTAGCAGATGTAGTAAAAGCATTTTTTTCATCTCAATGTAATTAAATTTATTTTTGTTGTTGGATAAAAAGAAACACCAATGATTATTTTCTCATGGTTCTTAAACTGGACACTTTTAAATCAATATTTAATCAATCAAAGCTTTCTTAGAAAAAATAACTAATAATAAAACCTATTTTTTGTAAAATTAGAATACCTAATTTTTTTTTTCTTTTTATAAAATTATTTCTACTTAGTAAAAATAAAAATGTTTCCATTTAGCTTTAAAATTTTACTTCAAAATTTGTTGATTGCCCTGCTTTTTGTACTAAGTGGTTATTATTATTATTATTACTATTATTATTACCTTGGTGGTAGAGTTTGATGCTACTGCTACAATGCTGCTCTCTACACTGCTTCTTGCACATACTTGGTCCTATTCCAAACTTACTGTCAGTGGATATCTGCTGTGGGATAAGCCCATACCTGATTGATTTCTATGCTGCTGCAGCATAGCTGCTAAAACCTGCATTGCTAGCCCTCCCTCTCCGTGAAACACCCTCTCCCTAAATCTCACTCTTTTTCTCATTCATCTCTATTCCTACTTATATTTATTTATTTATAATATTTTTGTTCTTTCCCACCCATTTTCTTCTCTCTTTTTTTCCCTTTCATTTCTGTCAGTGAACGATATAAATATTTTGCTGATTGTTACTTAATAGCTTTTTATTTGGATTTTTAATTACAGCATTATAGATTGCTATTAGAAATTTATTTATATCTCAAATATGAATAGAATTCTTAAATTCATTTTTAATTTTTTGCATACTCTTGTCGTCATCTTATTCCCTTTTACATACAAACAAGTGAGATGGAGAGAATAATTAAAAGATACATTCTAGATATAAACATACTCTTGTCTCCATCTTATTCCCTTTTACATACAAACAAGTGAGATAGAGAGAATAATTAAAAGATACATTCTAGATAAAAACATACTCTTGTCTCCATCTTATTCCCTTTTACATACAAACAAGTGAGATGGAGAGAATAATTAAAAGTTACATTCTAAATATAAACATCATTAGTCAAGAAAATGATCATTGCTGATTTTTAATTAAAAATAAAAAAGTAATTTTAGTTTAACTAATATTACAATTGATAGGGAAGAAACAGAAATCGGAGAGAAAATTTTTTTTTTCTATGTTTGCTTTTTGTTAATTTTTTTCATTAAAAGAGCTTAGATGAGCTTACACAGTGTCATTTAGTCATTTCTTGAATTGGAAACAAATTTGAATTTTTTGAATATTAGAATTTTGAAATCTATAACATTTTAGAAAAATTCTATTTTAAAATATCTATTGCATTCACTTGAGTATGGTAAAAGGTAAGAGGGTCATTCTTAGTGTCTGTGTACTTATATAAAGATAATTAACATAGAAGGCATGTGTATGGAATCTATTCAATAGTAGTATTAACTAAAATATTAGGAGACTTTTTTCATTTATATCACAAGATCATGAAACATTCCATATATTTTTTGGAAAATGGATAAATTATGAAAATCTTAAACTTAGTTCTTTAATCTCTATAAAATGTGTTTAAGTTTTTCTTCGTTTTTTATCAAAATAGATTAGATGTCTGTGTGTTCTTGTAACTTTTATCTTAATTGACAATTTTTCTATAAATCTAGAAAGACACGATTTCAATTATTATATTAATTACATTGAATTATATTACATAATTAAATTCAAAATAATAGTATTTTTAATTGATTAAATTCAAAATAATAATAATATTTAATGTGTTAACAGTAAATATGTTTGAAATATTTAATCTGAATTAGGCATTATTAATCTGTCAATAATGGATTTTTACAAATCTTATTGTTTAAAGAAATCATTAATATGATTTCTTCTAATAGTTAAAAATAAGAATAAAATTACTATAAAACTTTTTGAAGCTTTAATTGAAATGGTTTGTATATATCAAATACAAATTAAGAAGATAAACATACGAAAACTTAAGTTTTACAAATAACTTTGTTTTTTATCATTTTCACCTGTCTTTAAATTTGAAGGAATTGAAGCATATTCAAAAGTAGATGTTAGTAATATATAAAGTAAGAGAAAAAATAATTCGGGACACCCACCTCCTATTCTCTCAAAATTTGAAAGTTGTTTACTGTTATTATTTAGGAATATATTATAAATAATTAGATATAATATAGATAATTTTTTGCAAATAAAGATTAAAAAGTTTAAATATATTTGAATCTATTTATATACATCTGTCCTCATCTGTTTCACAATGAACTCCTCAGCCTTCTTCAGGTGATCAAACTTGAGAACTTTCTTTTCACAGAATTTTTAACTTAACCCATGGAGGTAGACTGCTTTTTTTCTATTAACCATGACTAGTTAGGGGTGTTAAATTTTGAAATATATCCTCAATCATTATTGCCCAAAGATTGAAACTCTCACCTTTAGAACTACAGAAACCCAATACCTTCATTAAAAAACAAGAGGTTCCCCACCCCCAAACTACTGGTAGGTTATGTTTTAGCGATCTGTTTGTTAAATTACTTGAAATAGTATTTTTGAATATTTTTAGATTCAATAAGTGTTGAATTTAATCAAATTTAAATGTTATTGTTGAATTATGAGGTTTGCTAAAAAAATAATGCCTCCTTTTTTTTCACCTCAATACATCAGAGGGATTGAAAAATTCATTGTTATAATGATTGAAATTATGCATTCATAACCTGAAAGTTTCATCTCTCTTTTGCTGATATTGACAGTGTGAGACAGAAAGCAACCCCTGTCATGGACATGCATCAGAAGCAGAATTGTGTCTTTGAATGCCTCCATGCTGAGAAAATTAAATCAATCAACATTTACTAGAACCTCTTGAATTTTTACGGAACCGATGCAATTGAGATCAGCACAGTTAGAAGATGGGTTCGTCAATTTTAGAGTTGCAACAAAGATGTGAATGGCAAAACACACCCTGAACACTCATGCACAGCCACCAACCAAGAAATCACTATACACCTCAACCTACTCATCCACTCTGATCAACGGATTATAATGAATGAATGTGTGTAGAGTTGAATGTGGGTGTCCATGCACTGGAAATAATGTCAACCCTAGGATACAACAAAGTGTATGCTGAGTGGGTTCCACCAATGCTCACACAGGATCAAAAGGACCATCAAGGGAATATCTATCAGAACTTGTTGAATCGGTATGAAGCCAAAGGTAATGGATTCTTTGATCGCATCATCACCAGTAATAAGCTCGACTCCAAACAGTAGTCAATGGAATGGCACCACTCACACTACCTAGCAAAGAAGTTTGAGATACAAATATCTGCAGGAAAAGTTATGTCCACCGTCTTCTGGGATAGGAAGGATGTCAACCTCCTATATTTCTTTTTGACTGTATAAGGCCAGAGAAAAGTGAAACATTCCTTTTGCAACATGATAATGCCAGGCCACACACAAGTTTGAAGATCACAAAATCTGGGACATTTTGGCTGTACAGTGCTGTTTCACCTATCGTGTGCTTCCGATTTGACACTGTCAGATTTCTACTTGTTCAGATCTCTACTTGTTCAGATGCTATGTGAGCAGCATTTTCCCAACAACAATGCCATAATCGCAGTCATGAAGAAATGAACCCCCTTGGTGGGTGCTGACTTTTACAACTGAGGTATAAAGGCTCTTGTTCGTTGCTGGGAAAAGTGCATTTAGAATGATATTAACATTGAAGAAAAATAAATTCTGGAGCACAAAAGGTGTCTTGTTTTAATGCTACCACTCCTGTCTTTGTAACTTTTCAACCTTTTTAGTTAAAAAATAAGAGGCATTACTTTTGGAATGACCTTGTAATATATGATTTCTGAAATTGTTGATCGCTCTGAGAGGTTGTTAAATAAGTATGTGTACATGTACTTAATGAAGTTAACCCTGAGAAAATGTTAAACAATTAAGATTACCTGTATTTAATTTAATATAAAGATATTAACGTTGCCTTTCAAACTTATAAATTTTAGTATCACAAGAACTTGCTCAGTTTCAAAGTTTTGGTAGGGGGAGTAGGGTTTGTGTAGCATAATGGTAACAGCTTTGATGTTGGAATTAGAATACATGAGTTCCAATTCTGCCCATTACATTCACTTTCTAATATCCTTGGGAAATGTATGTGAAATATACATGTTCATCTATGTTAAATACTATTGTTAATTCTCTTCTAAAAAAAATTATTGATTTACAAATAAAATGACCAGAAGGGTTAATATGCTATTAAACACCAAATAAACCAATTTACAAACCCTCTGTATTTATAGAAATCTTCAAGTGGTTTGAGCATAAGATAACCCAAAAGTATTTGTTATGCTTCACAATCCAATCCCCAATTTTGTATTTGATGCTTGAAGATAAAATCAAATTCCATTCTGAAAGACAAAATCTAGTTTAATACTAACTTGTTGAGTATTCCTATCTATTTTCTTCCTTTTTATTTGACATGATTTCCGATAGTACACATCACATAAATGTACATATTCCTGCAGAAGTAACACATTTAATTAATGCAATAGATTTATGTTCAATAAAGATTGCTCAGCAAACATTTATACTATAAGTTAGTAAATACAAAAAAGGGCATTACTTCTGTCACACAACTAATATGTTTCTTTTAAATCATACAAAATTCCATAGGAAATCATTTCTATTATTCAATCTGTTTATATCAATGTTCATTCAACAATTATTGAAATTTAAAATAGCAATCATGTTTTTTTTTGGGTTTTTTTTTTCAGGATTTGAAGCCCAGTAACATTGTGGTGAAAGCTGATTGTACACTAAAAATTTTAGATTTTGGCTTAGCAAGAACTGCAGGAACTGGTTTTATGATGACTCCATATGTTGTAACAAGATACTACCGTGCGCCTGAAGTCATCCTCGGTATGGGCTATAAAGAAAATGGTAAGTTTCAATTGATTAGATGATATCTTCAGTCATGTGAGAACCATTTAATGAATAAAGGGAAATTCATCCTCTATCTCCATCCCTGATTCAAACATATGTTTTTAATAAATCCAAATTCTACAGAGTTTTCAGATAATCTACAACAAACCTTTTTTTTCTATTTCTATGAAATACATTTAGAAACTATTCAAAATAGAGGCAAATCTGTCTGCTTTATTGTTGTAAGAAAGCCTGTTATCAAATATTTGGTGGCTGGAAAGCAAAAATCATGTACAACAAGTGTGTTACCTATTGTCAATTTTTTTTAATGAGAAAAACATTAAAAATAAGGGTTTCAAGGATTTAGGGATCTTATTAGATAGATGGATTTCAATCCAGCTAATCCATTTGGTCTTCAAGCAACCATGATGAATGGTTTATGTTCAGACTATGGAATCATATTACACAAGTTCAAATTCCAGTTGAGCCATAATATTTATTTTTGGTTAATTCAGGCAGATATAGTCCACTAACTCAGAAGAATAACTCATCTAGGTGAAGGTTGATTTAAAAAAATACCTCAGTTAAATACAGCTTATTAGCATTGGTTATTACATTAAAGGAAAGATCTAACCAGAAGCCCAGATCCACCAGATATGGAGTTATGCAGTAAGCTAACAACTTAGTCACTTAAAAATATTCACTTGTTATCTACAATCTTCAGTTGTTCTAGCTACAAAGAATCAAAAGTCGTAATGTATATACATAAATAGTTCATCTTTTTTTACTGATTCTAATACCAAATCCTAAAATATTAAGTGTGCTTTCCTATTTCTGACTCCAAAACTTTTAGTTCTTTAGTTTAAATTTTAGTAATAAGTTTGCTTCCAAAATCACAGCATTGTAAAAATATATACAACCTACAACAAAGATTTTTTTTATATAAATATGTATTCAGCTATAAGTGTAATGTTACAGCTACTAAGTCAACAAGTATTGATGAGTAGATTAAAAAATAAAATGGGCCAAAGTTTGTTTTAAGAATCAGGAATCTTTTATTAGTTGTCCTCATCTTGGATTAGGTGTTATTACACTACGTTTCGGCCAACTATACCTCTGGCCTTCGTCAGGTGGTTAACCAAATAAGAATCGAAACCGCTATCTTCTTCGATTCCTACCCAAGCTGACCAGAGGGTTACTTGGTCAAAAACGTTGTGCAATAGACAACAACTATGGATGGCAGTGATTGCTGAGGAGGCAGTTTCAAGACTCAAAATTCCTGTCCGAGGTCGCGGTTAACCGCCTGACGAAGGCCAGAGGTATAGTTGGCCGAAACATAGTGTAATAACACCTAATCCAAGATGAGGGCAACAGTCCGCTAATAAAAGATTCCTGATTTATAAAAAAAAAAAAAAGCTTCATCTCAATAAAACTCCTAAAGTATATATAATTTGTTTTAAGAAATTTGTTTATTACTGAATTGTTCTTTACCCTTTACCATTACTGTATGTCATGTGCCGAGCAATGTCAGTCTAAAATTGAATTGAATCTACTACCTCCAGATGAATATTATTTAGAATATATATAAATCAACTACTACACCCCATGTCCTGATAAACATAAAAGCTTAGACATTCACTGTTGTTGGACTAATGAGTTCCCTTCATTTTCTCTCACTTTAAAAAAATAATGTCTAGAGAAATGTTTCATTGCATTAAATGACTGTAAAGGTTGATATGTCATCAAATAAAGTACATTAGCCTGAAATCTATAGAAAAACTGATTCTGGATTATTTCCCCCCTAATGAAGGAAATCAAATTTTTTTTAATATAACCAGTTTTTCACTTCTAATGTGTGAGGTTTGTTAAAGCAAGGGAAGTTAGTTTGTGCATAAATTATCTCCCTTTGATCAGTAAAGAAACAAAAAATGTGACTTGTATTCAGTTTAGAAAAGGCATAAATAACAAAAGGTTCTAATTTTACGATAGTTTTTTTGTTTGTTTATTTTTTTTTTTTTTAACCATCATATGTTTTACTAATTCTCATTCATTGAATTCAAATTTACAATGTTTGATACAGAGCTTTCTCGCTAATTTACCTATTTGTTATAAGTTAAACAAGGCTTTCCAAACTCTATTATTTTGAAATAAATATATTATCTATTGGAACTACAAGATTTTATATTTAAAAGCCCTTTTTTTCTCAGTGACATGATTTTGATCCTGGTACATAACTGACTTTTGAGAGGTTGTTTTGTTTTGTTTTTTGTTACTTGTATCATAACTCAAGTTATTTGAAGATGATCTGTGGTTCTTTAACTTTTTTTGTAATGACCACCTTTTATCTATTTGTTTTTGTTGTTTCTTGTTTAAAATTTCAAACAAGGTTAACATGAAATTCTAATTCTAACATGAAACATGAAATTCTAATTCTAACATGAAACACTAATTGACCAACTGACATTAATATGCCATAAAGTAAATTAAACTATGGATTATAGATTTTGGAATATCACAATGACTAAATGATTTCAATTTGACCTAGAATTTGAAATCATGATATAATAGTTCAAACCCCAACTAAACTTTTACCTTTTAGTATCATTTATATTACCTGAGCATATATGGCAATCTTTTTTAAGATATACTTCATGTTTCTGCTGATATGCCCTTTAACCTTCTTTAGGTGTCTTGGGAATCTTGTCAAACTCCAAACCCTTCATAGGATTACAAACCAAACCTTTTATTCATTTCACAAGGATTTTATATCATAAACTACAATAGATATGAATGTAATCTATTAAATATTCTTAGTTACTATCTTCCACAGTCAAGATTGAACCTGTAGTCTCCAAATGATTATCATTTGCAGCTAATATAAACTAAACACCTTTGCCAACTACCCTTTATGCCTTAGCGATGTTGACCAAATTATACTGATTGTCTAAATTCATCTAAAAAATTCAGACAAAGTAACATCCTTTAGTATGAATCTTTTTATTGATTAATAATATTACTACTGTTATTCTAATAGTTTTTTTTGTAAACTAAAAAATCAATTACTAAAAAGTGAATGTATAAGAAAAGTGATTATTTGTCGATATTTTTTAGGTTTGTAATTAATTCAAGAGTTTTTATTGTTTTGAAAATAAAACCAGTTAACAAAATGAGAATGATAGCCCAAGAACTGTAAATATAAAGTGCTATGTTTTTCTTCATGATTTTTTTTTTTTTTCAGTTGATATTTGGTCCGTGGGCTGCATTATGGCAGAGTTGATACGAGGTGGTGTACTATTTCCAGGAACTGACCGTATCCTTTATTGAAAAAAAAATAGATTATAATATAGATATAGACCCCAATGATGTATTTTACACTGAATGAATATTTTAATTAATCCATGTAGGCAGACCCATTTGACATTTGGTAGCCTTATATTCTAAGAAAAATACCATCAGTTATTGACTTTTATAATACAAGATAATTGAAACCTTTCTACACCATGCGCTGCTCATAAGATTTTTTAGAATTTTCCATAACTATTTGTTATAAGAGTACATTTTTCTAGCTTTGCATTTCAGTAGAAACTGAATTTTTTCAAAAATTATTTCAACATCATTTAATAAGATAGATTTTTAAATCTAATTATTTTCAAACCTAATTCCCCATACATGTAGAAAGAAATCCTCAAAAAGTTTAATAGATATTCAAATATTAAGATCGTTTTAATGCCATTATGTTAGATATCCCATTAACATATATAACCACTTTAAAAATCATTGATAATAATAGCATATATAAAGAGTTAACATAGTGTAAAACTTTTTCATTGTTCATATGAATGCGAGCTAAAAGTTTACAGAAGTTCATATTTATTCAAGATACACCAAACTATTATTCATTATAAAAATTAAAAACAGTGGGGATTATACTTATTAAATAAAACTGCTATACTATTAAATACAACAATCTAAATTTATGAATTAATTACTGATTTTTATTAAATTCTTTTTTTTACTTTTAAATAATTAAAAATGAGTCAGTAAATTTGAGGTTGACATATTTATTATGAAAATCTATAAATGAAATGAATTGAAGAGTGAATAAAAATTGATTAGTATCATTGATTATCATTTATAATCCTCTTTTAGGTTAAAAATTGTTATGAATAGTGGTTAGATAAATACAATTTTGAGATTTATATTGTGTTTGGTTGCTATACTCTCTTGTATTGTTGTTTTAATTCCTTAATCCTTTTGTTCAGATATAGATCAGTGGAATAAGATTATCCAACAATTAGGAACACCATCTCAAGATTTCATGTGTAGATTGCAGCCTACAGTAAGAAGCTACGTTGAAAACCGTCCTCGGTTTACAGGCTACAGTTTTGATATCTTGTTTGCAGACTGCATGTTCCCTTCAGACAGCCGTGAGCACCAAGGTCTGCAAGCATCTGTAGCTAGAGATTTGCTGTCCAAGATGCTGGTTGTTGACCCTGAGCGAAGGATATCTGTTGATGAGGCATTAATGCATCCTTACATTAATGTATGGTATGATGAAGGAGAAGTAAATGCAGTAAGTTATAAATCATTTTTTATATCTTGTATTTTCTACCACCCTGTTGGCGGGGCTTCAGAATACGCTGACTGCCTCTCCCTGCCGAGGGTAAAAGTCCCTCAATGGGAGACACCTGTTGTTGGCCGTGGGTGGCATCCCGTGATGCCTGGGAAAAGGATCCTGGTGGCTGAGCAACCGATGCCTAGGGAAAAAATAAAGGTATCGGCAGCAGTCAGAAATTTTAGTGAAAAACTTAAAAATGATTGAATTTTCGCATTTTTCACCACCTCATATCTCATTAGTTTAAATTTGCTTTAAGATAAAAAATACATAGCAATAAAGAATAAACCTGCCTCTTTTGAGTGGTGTTTGCTTTTTATTTGTAGAATAAAAATTCTAATTTACCAATATTTTTTACTGACACCACCGTTGCAGGAAAGATTTTGACGTGGAATGCGAAAACATTATGTTAAGAAAGACAGACATACTTTTTAACAGTTTTGCGCATTTACGCCATACAACAGAGAAAAAAAAACTAAAACTAGTCCCAAATTAAGCAAAGAATGGTCTTTATTTTGGTATAAAAATTGACAAATATATTATAAAAGAAATTTGTGTAGATTCATTTTAAAAATTTAAATTCGTAATTAGTGAATTAAATATTCAAAATAAGTACGGCAAATCTGACATTAAATTAAAGTTCATTCAATTACCTATCAAATGATGTATAGAACATGCATCTAGCTTTCTTGGCGTAAATGCGCAAAGCAAAATAAAGACACGTATGTGCAGTATTTTAGAACCAGTTACGCGCGTGACAATACCACCATGAACAAGCGACTGACAAAAGTTGTTTGGCTTTAAGTAACATGAACTGGGCATCAGCACTTCACTTTTCAATTAAGCGATAAGAATCCATTTCTGAACATTCATTTGTAAAAATTATGTTTTAATATTTCAAATATGAACGAATGTTTCTTACTTAATATTTCTGAAAATCATTTTTTTAAAATAAAATTATTTGCTGACAGCAATTGAAGAATATTATTTTAACTTGAAAATGAAAATTTAAAAAAAATGATTTTAAAATAGCGTAGTTTGGAGGTTTACACTTAATTTTTCTTTCGCAAATAATTTTTGTTTGTTTTAAAAAAATATTGATTTAAAAAGAAATTAATGGGTCTCAATTGCATCAAATTTTAATGTCATTCAAATAAATTAGATTAAAAAAATAGAGTTAACGAAATCATATTTTTCACAAATTATCTGCACAATAAAAAATGAGTTATCTCCATGGTTCAAGCCTAATTATAAAATAGTTCCCTAATG
>JAYKTE010234899.1:0-12024 GCA_036873565.1 Xipholeptos notoides | reverse complement strand
TCATTGGATTGCTGACCCCTGGATTAGAGGGTCAATTCAAAACTGGAAGGAGATAATTGTCAAGCTAATAGATCATTGAATTGCCGACCTGTGGATTAGAGGGTCAATACTGAAACTAAAAGGAGATAATTGTCGACCCAATAGATCGTTTGGATTGATTCAATTCTATCATAAATCAATCATCAGTTTATGAATGGTGTACAATCACTTGGAGCAATCGATGTTCCTACTCCCCACTCCACTTACCATTGACAGACAGAATAAATATGGAAAAACAAGTGCTTCGATTTAACCTTTATCTTCAGAGCAGCCAATTCAAAAAAAAAGTTTTTGTTTATTTTGGGTTGACCTTTTTCAAGAGAAGAAAGCAATTTCAACAAATATTCTAACCTTTTGCAAAACCAGATTGGCTTTGTTGAACTGTTTGGCAATTTTTTTTGTTTCATTTTAGTTTTTTGTAAGTAAGCTAACCAAATAATATTAATAGATATTTTCACATTTAAAATCTTCCATTGATTGAGCTTGTCAAAGGGTTTTATATGCCAGTACTAAATTCTTTAGTGTTACAATTAGATTTAAAGCCATTTTTGTAGGGTAACAAAAAAAATAGGATATATCTAGTTGGTCAAGCACAAGGCCAGTTTTATGTTCTCATTATATCCCTGGGCTTTTTGTAATCAGGATTGTCCTTCATTTACTCTCATTGAGTTGATAGGTATTATCCACTGTTGTTTTTTTAATCAGTGTTATCCTTACACCTAGATGAGTTACTCATCCAAGTTAACGAGCCTCATTGGCCGGTGACAGCTGAAAGTGAATGGTTTTGATTGGGATTTGAAGATGTGAAATACGATTCCAGAGTCCAAGCTTTTTCTATTACTTCACCTTTGCTGCTTGATATTAAGATTGTAACATGTATTCCAGAGTCCAAACTTTTAGCACTGCTCAACCCTTGCAGCCCCCCTCCAAAAAAAAAGGAGTCAAAGTATAAATTAATATTGATTTAAAAAATTTTTTCCAAATTATGAATAACAGTTCAAGGAACTAAAGAATCCTGCTTTATGTTAGATTTAAGGCAATTTTTGTCAGGTAACAAAAATGGGATCGAAATATAAACTAATATTGATTTAAAATAAAATGGCACAAATTGTGAACAACCGTTTACTCAATTAAAGAATCCTATATTATGCTGGATTAAAGGACATTTTTGTAGGATAACAAAAATAGGGGGGGGGCTAAATATAATTCAATACTAATTTTTTTTAAATGTTTGAAAAGGGGTTTGATTAAAACCCTTTCATTCATATAATGCCCAATTAGAACTGTAGAAACTCAACACATTTTAGTTGTGCCACAGGCCCTTCAGGTGAATTAAATAAAGGCTTATGTATGTAAGCGTTGTAAGTTTGAAATTCTAAGATCCTAATGACAACAATAAGGTTTACAAGTTTGATCAACTGGAAAAAGCCCAAGGCAAAACAAGATAATCCTTATTATGATAAGAAAAATTCCTTTCTGTCATTTGGTTAGTCTCTCCGAAGCCGAAGTTAAATCTTTTTTGGGGGTCCAAAGTCTGTTTTTAGAAATATACCAAAAATCAAGTAATATGCATGGTTATGGAGGTTCATCTCTAAAACCTTAGACGTTTTTATGAACTTATCACAAACAAACAAACAAACAAACAGACTGAAATTTATATATCTGGTGAAATTCCGAATGGAAGGAGAGTGTGTTGTACAAGCGTACAATACATTAATTATCTGTACTTTTGGATATGCCATGAGAGTTGGCCTTTTTCTGTAATGAAGTGGCAGTCATATATCAATGTATATTACAATATACATTACATTTATTTATTATATACAACTTATACAATAATAAGAGCACTGTCCGTTGGTCAGTTGGTTCAAAGCCCAAAAATTAGTGAATTATCCAATCAATATGAAATTTTTACCATTTATCTAGTGAAAAATTAAATTTAAGGATTCAATTATATTTTTTGACCTTGTCTATCTTTAAAAATCTATATTAAAAAAATGAATTTTCCAATTAATATTAGTTTTATTTTTACAGCATAATCGTTTTTAAGTCATTTAATACTGAGAATAATAATTTTTTGATAAAAAATTTTTTTTGTCATCGAATAGTTTTTTGAATAACACAATATATACTATTTAATGCATAGCTGGAAAGGAATGTGGGTTTCATGCCTTTCCCAGGGGTATTAGGAACTCAAATAGAATGGGATTCGAAAAAATAACAAAATGTATTTTGGGAATATGAGATGGAAAGTCGGAAAATTTTAGATATAATACGAGTATGTACAAGTGATAATAAAGGTGAGGTTAACAGTCGAAAAAATTAATAGACAAGCAAAAGAAACTGGTTGGTTCTACACAAAAAGATTTGAAGGGCTTGGAACACAAGTCCTTATGCTGTTTCAATCACCCAAAGAGGGCTAAAAGCTTCATCGGCTGAAACTCTATTATGATAATAATAAAGATGAGGATAACCATCTGAAAAATCAATAGACAAGAAAGAGGACCTGTTTATTTCCCTGTACAAATGTCTGAAGACCATAAGTCCTTAAGCAAATAAAAATAAGAAGTCCTTAAGCAAATAAAATATACAAATTTTCAATCACCCAAAGAGGGTCAAAGGCTTCATCGGCTGAAACACTATTAAGATAATAATAAAGATGGGGATAACAGTCAGAAAAACAAATAGACAAGAAAGAAGAACTAGTTGGTTCAAAAACAAGTCCTTATGCAAATAGGATATGAGAATTTACGTCCCTCCAGAGACCGATCAATGTGGTTGTCGTCAGCAAAGATAAAACCTGTTCACAACACAATGAGGGCACTTCTGGCACGCAATGCAGTGATCAACCCAAGATGAAAAGAATTTCTAAAAGAAAAACGAAACAAGGAATTTCCTCTGGGAATCCGGAATAAGAATACACTGCTTTTTTTTTTAACATTCTGTTTTCTTTTTCTTCTTCTACAGCTGCTTCATAAAATGATGTTATCCAACCAGATTGGAGTTCATAATGATTGAAGTACATCGTAAACTTGCATGCATGATGGTTGGTTGTTGAATGGTTTGGTTTGGTTTATTGGTTGGTTTAGTTTGTTATTTGGTTTGGTTTATTGTTTGGTTTGTTCGGGTTAGTTCATTTCACAGCATATTGATCTTATTGGTTATTAATGCTGAGGAAAATCAATTTTGATTAATGTATTTTTCTGTGGTTTAGGAGGGTTTTATGGGATATTAACCTTACCAGTTTTAATAAACCTTTAAAAAAAAAAAAATTGATGAAAATCTAACCCCATTAGAAATAAGAAAATAATAAAACAACAAAGGATCATTACACAAAATTGAGAAAAACTACAAATAATGTATTATATAAAAAACAATAATAAAACAGAAATAATACAAAAAAAACCCAGATAATTGAAGGTGAAAGTACACTTAAAGTGCGATGGCAACAACAACAAATTTGGAAAATATTTATACAATCTGAATCTCAATATCAAAGGTTTTGCGAGACAACAAGAAAAAATTGAAAATGAAATTATCAGACAGAAAAATCGCATCCTATTTAATCAAGTATGTTTTTACATGATATTAAATCCAATATATATATAATAAATTTTATAAATCTCTAATTATAATGTTATTGGGTGGGTGTTGTGCTGCCCCTGCCAGGAACCGAAACCCTTTCATGGAATGGCGACCAACAAGAAAAACAGAGTACTGACAATAGACTAGGTATAATGAACATAAAATACCAAAGTCCATTGTTCAAATATTATAGAGACCGAATTTGAAGCATGGTGCCAAAAAAACAGTCACTGGGTCAACCCCAGAGGCCTCAAGAAACAGAAGAGTATTTGTCACATTAATTGTCCATTTACGTCATGCATTGTCCAAAATATTGGATTATACATTGCTGCTCACTACGATTTAGACGTAAATAAATACAAGAAAATATGATTTCTTAAAATTAAGTGTGTGTTTTTTCTTCAAGTTAAAAGTATTGTTCTAAGACAAGAAAAGAAAATGTTATATCAGGCAAGTTTTCTCAGTTTTTTCAGTAGTTTTTCATTAAATTAGAAAACTCTTCTTTTTTTTTAACGAAAATAAATCATCACATAACCATTTTCGGTTATTTACAGCAGAGAACCAGCATTTTTGACAAACATTTTTGTTGTGATTGATACCAGATGCACAATTTAATACATAGCTGAAGGGAATGTCTAGAATTCATAATATTTCCAAAAGTATTTTGTCAACATATAATTTTTGAATGATAACAGATGTACTATTCAATCCATAGTTAGAGGGAATGCAATGAATTCATACCTTTCCTAAGGGTATAACAATTGGTATTCTTTCCTCAACACACTTTAACATTATTTGCACTATTTATTTCACACTTAGAGAGAATGGGGGCTCATACTTTTTCCAAGGGTATCGCCTAATTGATTGATAAACTTTTTTTTGTCAACACAGTTTTTGAATGACACCAGATACACAATTTAATTCATAGCTAGAAAGAAATGTTGGGGGTTCATACCTTTTCCAATGGTATTAGTTCAAATGTTAACATCAACGGAACGACTATGATTTGAACTCGTGTATTACAATTCCTAAAGTCCGGGTGGCTATCAATTCATTAATAATTGGAGAAAAACTTGGCAGCCTATTTTCTCATGTTTCAACAGCAAAATGACAAAACCCAAAAAAGGAAAAAATAAAATACATTAATAAGAAAAAGTCTTTTTCTTTGTTTTGTCTGTTTTACCTTGCTGATCAACACTATAGGAAGCCTGAAATATTTCGGGAAGTATGTACGTACAAAAAATAATTGGTGGGTGGAGAACACCCCAGCACTCTCATTTTCAAAACAAGAACAATATTTTAATAGAGTTCCAAAGTAATTGAATGGCAAAATATTATTTTTGCCACATCAAAATCTATTATCAACAAACATTTGATTTTTCTTTTTCATTTTTTTTAATGAAAAAGTATTCCAATTTAACAGCATTCAGTTTCCTTTGGCACTACACTATGCCCAAAAGCTAAACAGTCAATGAGTTGTAAGACAAACTAAATTAAAACTGTTCTCATTTGGTAGATATTAATTTAATGTTTCATCTAAGAGATACTTTGATTAATTTCTCCTTTTCAGTCAGGGTGTCATACGAACACTTTGGGCACAAAAAAATAGAGCTCTAATCTAAAACTAAAGATTCAAACACTTTTTGTTACCTTACAAAAATGGCTTTAAATTTAACACTAACAATTGAACACTTTCTGTCACCCTACAAAATAGTTTTAAATGTCACACTAACAATTAAGCCATTTTGCCATATTTCTAAACGCAAGATATCTTGCCTTGTGGTATTTGTATTATTTTCAATAGATATGAAAATATCTGTATTTTGGAGAAACAATTTTTTTAAATGAAAAATGGACTTTTTTTCAGTAATGAAAGCCAACTTTGATATAAAAAAATCATTATTTCCTAAAGTTTTTAACAAAATTTCTTTGGATTTTCAAAGAACAGCATTTTGCCTTTGAGACTAGAAATCCGCAGCTTTTTGTTTGTTTTTTTTTTTGTTTTTAGATGTGATCATATGAATTAAGAATTGTCATTTTGGTGACACCCTGTATATATGGTTGAAATTAGCACAAGACTATAGCAATGGTTAGTTGGTATTAAGAGAACATGGTAGGCAGCATTCAGTGTGTAAAACAGGAAAATAATTATCTGCTTTGACCTCATTATAATGATGGAATTTTTTATTTAATACAACCAAAAAAATCTGCAGGCAAGAGCAATTGCTTTTGCTAAGAAAGACACACCTACTGACATAAAACAATCCGTTAAAATAATGATTTTTGCTAAGTTTTTATGGTTTCTAGGCATAAACACACATATATACAACACATACACATTATATATATAGGTAGTTGTGCATTTGGGTCAGGAGAAATGGTCTGTAACTCATGCATGACTAAAAGGAATACATTTTCCAGTTAAACTGTTCACGTGTTGTATATTTATGCATGTTTTACTTGTTGTAAAGCATATATACAAGAGTTGTTTTTTATTGCTAAATTTTCAAATGTTTTTTTATTTTTAAACTTTTATTTATTTTTGTATTTTTTCAATTTATCAAAATAGTGTTCATTAATTAAACAATCTAATAATTAAGAAATAAATTAATTAGAAAATTGATTAGGTTTTAGGTTATGGTTATTGTTTTTTCTTTAATTCATAAAATTAATCTATCGATATATCTAAAAGAATTTGCATGTGCACAAGCTATAGTCTCTACCACACTCCTCAGCCAATTTTTGGATGACAGTCTTGGAATTGGATATAAAGCGTATTCAAACCTGGGATAAACATTTTTAATGGGTCTTCTTCCAACCATTTTAAACAAAAGTCTTCAGCTGAATAACAGTTAAAAGTGTTCTATTAAATAAAAATAAATATAAATTATGTTTAAATAAAAATTTTCTTTTTTTAAGATAATTTTTTTATAATTCATGTTTCATTTTTTTAAATTTATTTACATTTTATTTTTTTAAAGTGAAACTAATTTAGAGTTAAAAGAAAAAAATCTCGATAATTCACACATGTTTTACCATAGATGTTTCAGTTTTCCACACCTATGAGTCACAGCAATAGGTTATTTATTTTATTTATTTACCTTTCTAAAAGTGATTTTTATAGGTATTCGGGTCGGTTGAATGAATCTAAATTTCAGATTGTCACTGAAAAATAGTAATGACATGAAAATCTTTATTCTTACTTTTTACTGAAGTGTTTTTTTTTTTAAATTCAACTCTAGCCACAATGAAAAATTTAATGTTTTTTTTAATAAAGTTTTATCTAATATATGAAAAACATTTTTTAGATTTAAATTTAATAAAATTTTAAATCTTTTATAACAACAGATGTAAATGTAAATCTATAAAAGTGGAATTTTTTGTGTGCGTACATACAAGAATACAGTCTCCACCAAACTTCTCAGCCTCCTTAAACTTTAGTGAGAAAAATACAAGTCAGAGGTCAATTTTTTCTTTTTTATATTTTACCCAGATTACAATTACCTCAAGCAGCCTTAGACCAATACGAGTACACAAAAGTCTTTAGCTGAATAACAGTACAGTTAAATATAAAGTTTTTTATTAAATAAAAATTATGGTTAAACAAAAATATTTCTACAATAAATATTACTAAATTTTTATAAATAAAATAAATTTTCACTTCATCATTTACATTTTTCTTTTTTTTTTTTTTTTTTTAAACAAAACTATATTAGATTTTTTTCAAATAAAAAGTTTGCATTTATAATGTAAATGGTTTTTGGTCTCTGTTCATTTTATTTCTTTTTTAAATGTTCAAGAAATATCTAAACAACAATAAGGTCTTATATAAATTTTATTTGAGAAAAAAAACAAAATAAAACACCTTAGATTTTTTTTATTGTTTGGCGTAGTGCATGGCTAATGACTGGAGAGTTGAATTGAAAATAAATCCTTTCAGAAGCAACCCCCAACTTTATTATTACTTTAATAACTACTTAATATTTATGATAAAATATTCTGTATATCTGTGATTGAGGACTCTTCATCTGACACCATGTAAGGTAGTCTTTAAAGGTACAAAAGAAAACCTGGAAAATGCCAAACTCCAATACGATTCTGCAAAAGCAACCGTCCTTGTTTATCAGAGACAATCTAGTCTACCACCACAGAATTCATTGGGAGACGAGAAAAAAGTTGACCGTAAGGAGGAATCCAAGCTACCAAGGAAGGAGCAAACAACAATGAGTCGCTTAAGAAGTGCTCATCACCTGAAGCTAAAATGTTGGTTGTACAAGATTGGAAGAGACATTGACAACATCTAGAAAATGTGGAGTTGGAAGCAAAACTGCTGAACACATTGTATATGTGCTCGAATCCATCAGCTAATACAAAAACCAACACTACCTGATGCCCTAGCAAAATATCCCCGGTAGGTGCTGAAAATATGGAACAAATGGGCTTCCATGCCTCACTTGCAAGATGTATCAAAACCGAGAACCATCTCCACTTGATTATTCAATATCAAATGACAAATTTTTCTTTCCTCTATTTTAAATTCCATGTTTAGCATTAAAAAAATGTTTAATTATTAATTTATCTCAATAATTTTATATTTTGTTTTTCTATATGGATTTTATTTTATTAGACTGATGAAGTCCTATCCATGATCTTATAAATAGTAATTTATTGTAATTATTATTATTATTGTTATTATAATTATAACAATAATAATTATATTTATTTATTGATTTTTCTGTCTATCTTATTTCCTAGACCTAAAAACTTTCCTGTTATCCTTAATCTTATAAATCGCCCTTAAGTATAATTATAATTGTCATTTATTTATATCATTTATATTATTATTATTGCTAATTTTTTGTTTGTTCTTTCAGATTCTGTATATCAGTTCAAAAACAACTTTTTTCCTTGCCAACGGTTAAATGATTTTTAAAAAAATCTACTCTTTTTCACAAAGTTTTAATTAATATTTGAATGAAAAATAAATGAAAATTAAACTACTGAATAAATTATTGACATCACAATGGTATGACATGTCTCCCTTTTTAGTCATGTAAAAGTTACAGGAAATTTTTCCATTCTAAAATACACAACTGCCTATATATATAGTTATTTCATTGAACATTAACAATGCTTTTTGTTGAATTTCTTTATTGTAAAATCCCTTCAATTTTTTGGATAATCTTAAAAAATCTTTTTTTTTTTTAACAGGATTTACACAACAGATGTTTAGAAAAAATATCCAAAAAAATGAAAGGATTTTCAATAAAGAAATTCGACAAAAATAGTCATTGTTAATGTTCAATACAATTTGCATCGAAAGCGATTCGCTGCCCAAATATATAGAAGTACCAAAAATTTAGTTTATCCCTTTCAAATTGTAATAACGTCTGCGGACATAGACATGTGTAAGATGCGGAGATGCATCATTGAATTGGTCCATTCAGAAAAAACTGAACAGATTAACATTCAGCTGCACCTGTTGGCTGTTGACAAAGCCTTGCATATGACAAGGATTGCTTTCTTAGAGTCCCATTTCATCAATATCTAAAATAGAGAGATGAAACTTTCAGGTGATGAATAAATAAATTCAGTCATAATAATGCGATTTGCAATCCCCTCTGATCCTTTCAGGTGGAATAAAAAATAGGAGCTATTATTCTTAGAATAGCATTTTCTAGTTACTAGAAAAGCAGGAAATCTTTCCAGCAGTGGTATATTTTTTTACAAAGAATAACTGTTATAAACTTTTTCAAGTTGAGGTGTTGAGCCAGAAATTTAGCTGCTAAGGAGTCAAAGTTTAAAAGATTTAACCATTGCACTCTCTACTGAACTACTCCAACAACTTTCAATCGAAAAACTTGGAATTTGATATATGAGGTATTCAGACTTAGAGAACATTTTGTAATTTGTTTTAATCCAGAAAAATAGCTGCTATGGGGTCAAAATATGGAATTACACAAAACACAGATCAAAGTGAAAACAAAAATGTGCATAGTTCAATGGAAAACTTTATTTCATAAATTACAATTCGAATTGACATTTGGAAGAGCATTTCCACTGCTTTCCTATATAATGGGCTGCCTTTTAGTAGCAAGTCTCAGGTCCCCAGGCAAAGCCAGGCAATACTTCTAGTTTGTATATATTTATATCAGCTAATGCAGAATCTGGAAGTGGCCTTCTACTTGAATCTGATGTTGATACGGCTTTACACCAATAGCAATCAGCTATTTAAACAACTTTCATATCAATAATCACAAACCCCAGATGCAATCAAACAATACATTTTGAAAAAATAGGAAAAGAAAACAGAACTGCCACTCAATTGTTTGATACAAGACTCAGAAAAAACAAATAATATGAACGCCTTTGTTGTTTGAAAGCAATCTGACCATTTGCTGTTAAATGCAGCAACTGCTAATAGGCGCGATAGCTTCAAGGAGAGATGAGGAATTGTTGCCACAAGCGATAGATGTTCATTTGTAGTTGATGAGATTCTTAGCATTGTCTTCTGAAGGAATATTCCTTCACGTTCAAGAGGAGATATTGGAAATATTTCTCGGGAACAATTGTGTTTTTTTGTGTTTTTTCTTTTAGTACTTTTTTATATTCTTGTGTTTTAATTCATTATATTTTGAATTTTTGTTTTTAACTTTAAAATATTTTTTGATATTTAGTTTCTTTTTTTTGGCATTTTTTTTTTTTTTTAACTTTCTTATATTTTTGGCATTTTATTTTGAATTTTAAACATTTCTATTTTTTAACTTTGAGATATTTAAAAAAAAATTTATTTGGTATTCTTAGTTTTTTCTTACATGTTTATATTTGTTTTATTTTGAATTTTTGTTTTTAACTTTGGGATACTTTTTAATATAATTTGGGATTTTTGGGCACCTTTTTTTTCTTACATTTTTGCATTTTATGTCCTATTTAAATTTCTCCATTTTTGTTTGTAACTTTTTTTAAAATATTTTTAATAAATATTTGGTATTTTTGGCATTTGTTTAATGTTTTTTTTTTTAATTTAAAAAAAATATTTTTGTGTTTTTATATTTGTTTTTTGTGATTTTGGTTTTTTAAATATTTCTTAATATTTCATTTGTTGTTTTTTATTGGCAGTTTTTTCTTACATTTTTATTTGTTTTGGCTTGAATTTTTGTTTTTAAATTGTTAAAATATGTAAAAAAAAATTAAGTTTTTGGCATCTTATTTTTTTCTAATTCTTTCTTAAAGCATAACATAAAGCATGACATTTCTATTTTGTAAATAAAAATAAAATTTACTTTGTATAACAAGTTCAAAAGGGCAAATAAGATGTATTTTACTTTTCTAAGTTCTTTCAAGAATTTGACTAAGATGGGAATAGAGGCCCATATCATTTCAATCATAATAATAATCAAAACCAACTCATCAATTTACACAAGCAATATTCATTGTGAAAATAAGAATAAAGAGGAAAATAAATATCTAAATAATTTCAATTATAATAATAATCAAAACTCATTTCATCAATTCGCACAAGCAATATTTATTGTGAATATAAGAATAAAGATGAGAATAGAAATCTAAATCATTCCAATAATGATAATTATCAAAACTCATCTCATCTCATCAATTCAGAGAAAGACATATTATTCAGGTGTCTAACTCTGGAATAAATTCCCAATTTGTAAAGAAAGAAAAAACATTTTGAACAGAAAGTTAGAAAAAAAATAAACAGAAAAAAAGAGAATTTCAAAATGTCTTTTTCAAGGTTTTTTATTATTATTTTTAGGTGGATAAAATTTCCATTACCATTTAACAAAATATTTTTGGGGGGAACTTGAAAGAACGCACAAATTCCACTTGGTTAATGTTTTATAAATAAAAATGAAAATAAGTGTTTACAACCAGTCTCTAACAAACTCTTCTCACAAATTTGGGTCTGCAGGCTTGAAATTTCATATATGAAGTATTCACACCTGAGGAATATTTTTGGTTTTTATGCAGGAAATTTAGTTGGTAAGGAGTCAGAGTTGAAAGATTCCACCACTGCGGCCTCTACTAAACTACTCTGCGAATTTTGGGTTTAATGACTTGAAACTTTATCGATGCTGTCTTCAGTTATATATATGTATGTGTGTGTGTGTGTGTGTGAATGTATATATATATATATATATATATATTAGAAAAGCGTAGAGATGAAGTCAATGGCCTTCAGTGATTGTCAGTTTTTCGCCTGTGTGGTCGTCAGACCAAAAGATCGCTGTCGTGTTTACATGTAGGGCCGGAAGTGATGGGCATTGCATGATGGGAGAGTTTTGGGGATTTTTTTCTTGTGTGTGTGTGTGTGTGTGTGTATTGTGAAATAAAAATATGTAAACACCACGGCGATCTTTTGGTCTGATGACCGCGCAGGCA
>JAYKTE010234788.1:0-12025 GCA_036873565.1 Xipholeptos notoides | reverse complement strand
TATATATATATATATATATATATATATATATGTGTGTGTGTGTGTGTGTTTGTGTGTAGTAGATAAACATTCAAAAGAAATAGATCTTAAGAACTTATAGTAGAACTTCAATAGTTTTGACTTTGAAGTAATCTAAAGTAGTTAATAATTCCAAATTCCAATTTATTTATATGCTTCCTGTTGTTAAAAAATGTTATCTTTTTATTTATTTATTTGTAGAAACTCTTCTTTGTTCTTATAATATATATTTTACCTATTGTTGAAGTAGGAAACATAAGATGATGGCTAAAATAATGTGCACACAGAAATTATCCAAAAAAAAAAACTACAAAGTGGTTTTATTATTTTAATCTTTACTAATCAGCAGAAAGTCATGTACTGATCAGTGGATCACTGATGATTAATTAAGATAATCTCTGATAAATGAATATTCTGCTATTATCAATAGAAACACTCAGCTATCTGTGTCAGGATAGAATGAGTCAATAAAGTAACTAGAGCCTATAGCTCTAGTTAATGAATAGTTTACTTTTTAAAAACATGTGCTTATTCTAAATAAAAAATATACCCAAAAAGATGCTAAGATAATAATGTTAAAATAGAGTTTGCTTTGATAATGTAATCCTTTTAACCACAGATTCTTATTCTCTAAACAATATATGCATTTATTGAATTATAATGAGAAAAGAGAAACTATTTTCAGAGCTACAATAATTGTTTGAATGAAAACAAGTATTTTCCCCATTTGAGTGATGAGTAGGGTTGAGAGGTAAATATTTAAAGCAATGAGATGAGATACAAATACAACAATGTCATTTATTGAAAGAGCTTATGCACTTCATTTTCTTTGATATTTATGAAATTGATCCAATAAAATTATATTTTAATTTTCAATCATTTTTTGAAATTAATTTAATATCTTACACAATATAAAAGATAAAGGAAAAATATGAGGAGCATTTTATAAACACAGCAAAGGAATGCATACATATCTATGGCATCATCAAAATTGTGCTTTCTCTTTTGAAGTCCCTTTGACGAGTATATCTTTAAGACCTTTCATTTTTTTTTTATCTTTGTTCATGGTAAAATAAAAACGATGTCTTGTGAAAAGGACAGTCAGCATAAAGTATTCATTTAATGATAGATTTTATCATTAAGGCTTTTGAAAGGTTTTATAAAAGCAAAAAGATAGGATCTAGATTAGCTAATAAGTTGCTTTAAAATGCCCAAACATTATATTGGGAATGAGAAAAGTATTCAGAAAAAATAATCTAATTTAGCAGTGGATGATAAAATTCTCAAAACCAATAAAGAAAGGAACAAGGAATTTTCTTTTTTATTATTTATAAAAAAAATAATTCTTAAATCAAAAAATACTTTTGAAGAAGAAAAAACTACTTAGAATATGGCAAGATTTATTTCTTTACTAATTTTTGATACTCAAATAAAGATAGAGAAAATGAAAGAAAAAAAATGTTTAACTAATAATAAATGATAATTAGGTATATGCCCATAATGTAATTGCATAAATTATCAATAAGGATCTTTAGTTTTCTGAAAAATTCCTCATGGTTCAAATTAAAGAAACATGTATAGGAATTATTTTTTACCATTAGTACATCTCTATGTATAAACTAATTATTTACTTATGTATATTTGACAGTTATTTCCATACAAGTTATAATTACTACATTCCAAAGTTGGTTTCCAGTGTATAAAATTCAACACCAGAAAAATATTATTTATAAAGGATATCAAATAAAGTGAAACAATCTTTTTATATTTTTTCAAGCCTGGATTGATATAGCAAGTTTACTTGTTTCATTCATTTGTAGTTTATTATATATGAAAGTTGAGTTTTAAAAATATAAAAAAATTGGTCATTCTTTTTATTACCTGAATTTTTTTTTCTAAACTCTTCAAAGATAAATACTATTGTGAACACCTCATAATAAAACAAAACTGTATTATAAACTGATAATAATATGGATATTCAAAATCATTCTATGCATAAACATTTTTTTAAATAATAATTTTCATGAGAACAATTAACGAGATATTTATTTCAGTAGCATTGTAAGTATTTCCATGGCCATTATTGGAGGCATTCATTGATAGCAAACGGCCTCAAATAGATAGTATGTTATCCATAGATATAAATAAGAAAAGATTTTAGAAATCACATGAAAAATATTTATAAATTATTTGGTTATTCAGAAAATATTCCTAAAATTTTTAAAAACTCATTGTTTTAGGTTTTTGAAGTATTTTATATGAACTTTTATATGCATAATATTGATTTGTACTCATTAATAGTTTTTTTGGGGGTTTTTTTGTTGATTTCTTACAGAATATAATTTATAGTTTAAAAACCATTATTTTAATCACGATCAAAGAAGAAATGTCAGTATTTATATTTTTGTATGAAGTTAAACTTGAATAAAATACATCTTAAAGTGCCATCAATATCAGTAGAGGATAGATTGAAGAGTCCAATGATTATCGGGCATGAACATCAAAAATCAATCTACTCTTAATAATAACCAGCATTTTCAAACAAAACTTAAGATAAAGTGTCAGAGAAACGTTCAATATGCCTGGATGGTGTCAGTTTTTAATAAAATCAAATTTTATTCTTGATTGAATTTGAAAAATATTGTATGATTTTTCAAAACAACCAAATAATCTACAAAGTACAAGTGTTGTTCCCAAACCTATTTTTAAAGTTATTTTTTAAAAGTTGAAGAGCTATGATGATGAGAGTGGTTTCATTGAAACAAGTTACTTTTAGTGCTTCAAAATTTATTTTTCTACTTGTTCACCACCATTCTCAATACACTTTTGCCAGCAATGAACAGCAGTCCATTTTCCCATCTCGAGCATGCTTTGTCATTCACATCTCTGTAACCACTCTGAAATCAACAAACCCATCTCCTAACTATGCTGACATCAACTGCATTAGCTTTGTAAACGTTCAACAAGCACCAGTGAATGTTGATCGATTCAATTTTTTCTGCATGGAGGAATTCAATGACACATTTATGCTTCTGATGCACATTTATGACTGGGGTTGCATTCTTAGAGTCTCCTACCATCAATATTTGCAACAGAGAGATAAAACTTTCATGTCATGAATGCATAAGTTTGGTCATCATAGCAATGCAATTTACAATCCCCTCTGATCTATTTGGATAGAATAAAAAAAATAGTAGGCATTACTTTTGGAACTACTCTCGTACATAAGAAAATCATATTAGATATAACTGACAAATATTAATGAGTCTCTTGAACTTAATTAAAGCCATATACTTCCCTATATCTCACTTTGTTATGTTTAGAATCTACAACTGTAGAAACGCTGTAAAACTTTAATGAATATTGGAATTAGAATGTATTTGTACTGCTAAGCTGTTCAATAATTGTTTTCATTGGAATACCAATCAGTGAGGATCTCATTAGCGTTTTGAAAAATGTGAGTTAATTAATTATTATATCTCATCCCTTAATGAGACAGAAAAATATGTAAAATATGCCCTGATTTTTTTTTTGGAGTGGTTCATTAATGTTATGTAAATTTCCAAGCCTTCCAGAGGAACATTGTCTCTATAAATGTAAATCTCAAGACATTAAAAAACCATCAAAGTTTGAATGACATTTTAAAATTCATCAATCATGACCAGAATTGTTTGTGGCTTGTAATTAAACCAAAGCCAAATGGGAAATGAAGACCCTAGATAAAACTTTTCATGAGGTGTTTTCATAATCATGGTAAAACTTATATTATTAATATATATGTATGATAAAGTAGATATGCATATTATTATATATATGGATATGTCAAAAAATGTAAAAAAGCAAATGCAAAATATATTTTGATATTCATTTCTTTTAAATTCTGAGATCTGTTTTTTTTACCTGAAGAAGTATGAAATATTTTTTAAATTAGGATTTTATAATGAAACGGAATATTTGGCAACAACCTATCATCTTTATGAGTCTTGGTTTTATTATTATAAGAATACAAACATAAATATTTCATGTAAAACAGAAACCTATAACAAAGAGACAGAATAAAAAAATTATAATCATACTAAAATAAAAAGGAAAAAAATTAGAATAGAAATATATATTTTAGGAATAATGAATAATTATTTAACCAACAAGTCTCAATTTTCTGAAGTACAAAATTAGTCAGTTATAGATTCAAATTACAAATTATACCAAACAAAACAATTGAAGAAAAAATAAAAAGGTAATATTCCTTATTAAAATATAGTCTTTCCTTAAATATAATGAACTGTACAGAGTATAAATTTGTAAATTAATATTGTCTCTTGTAAATAATCTCTAACTCATTATTTAATAATAGAAATAAATTTGCACCATTTTATTTAAAAGTTGCACCATAAAATCTCTATTTTCGTTTGTTGTTATAATTACTATTTCAATGAAAACTTTATCTTCTGATTGATGGAATAGTCTTGCCAACATTCAAGTAAAACCATTTTCATTCATTCTCTACATTAACAAATACAAGTATAGCTTTGTTTAAACTATGTGAATAATGTCAAAGTGCAAAACCCACCACCTCCCATCATCATCATCCTCATCATCATCATTATTATTATTATTATCATAATTATGTTTAGTGCAAATGGGAAAGGGAATATGAATAGCTTGACTTATTCACAAGAGTCAAATACATCATTTTTCTTGTGTTATTCTTATAAATCCCACTGGTAATTCTTCAATTTTGCTATTTGTTATTACCATCATTATATTATACACACTGATATTGCATTCAAAACAAGAAAATTCATACAGAATAAATTAGAAGAATACAAATTGAGAAATCAAGTTTTCCATTCAAGTTCTGAGATGAAAATATTTGAAAACAATGAGATTTAAATCTCAATCGGCATTTAATTTCTAATTTGACGAGTTTATATGAATTAGAATAAGAAAAAAAAAACAGTCTGTGGCCTTAATTTTACCATGAAGACAAACATGGATAAACAAAATAAATACTTCTGTCTAATTTGCTGTAAAAAGAATTAAAATTAGAATAAGATTCAAAATAAAACTTTAAGATTATTCACTCAGTTTTCAGAAAACATTACTATTAATTGAATGATATCTGGTTGCTTTAAGGTAAAATCAATAAAAATAAATCAATATTAGAATAAAAAATAAAGAAAGGAGTATCCTCAGCAATCACTGCCTTACATAGTTGTTATCTGTCGCACCACATTTTGACCAACTAAATATCTAGTCTGCTTGGGTAGGAATTGAGACCACAATCTTCCAACAAGGCTCACCTGGAACCCTAGAGACTCAATGCCTCTATCCACTGTGCTTTCGGGGCCTGTGGTGCAACTATAGAAAGCAGTAGTTGCTGGGATATGGCTACAAGACTGAGAATTCCTATACTGTGTTGCAGTTAACCACCTGATGAAGGCCAGAGCATAAGTTGACCGAAACATGGTGAAACAACAACTATGAAAGATGAGGACAAGAGTCCGCAGAGAAATTAATAAATACATCAACAATTTGATTAAGAATAATCTAAAACTATGCAAAAAATATGATAATAATAATAATTGCACTTTTAACTATAAAAGATTTTATCCATATTAATACTTTTATTAGTTACAAAGGAAGTAACAGTTCCCTTATATTCATCTTCCAATATTTAGCATTTATACAGCCTTTTATTACTTAAAAAGGATCTTTTTTAGTAATGACTAACAAGTATGACGGCCTCTTGCAAAAAAAAAAATCAAAAATTGTCAAAAATATTCTTTTACTAGGTATATTACTTTTTTTTCAAGCCTGTACTTCATATCTTTAAACCTATTTCTACCTGCAAACTGTATTTTCAATCCCCACTTTTTTAAATAAATGAACAAAGACCAAATTTTATTAAATGAATAAGGCCTAAACAAAAAATGTTCTATTTCTATGTACAATATAGATTGATGTACACATAATATAAAAGAAATTTGATATTTAACTGAAATCCAATAAAATCATTATTATTATCCACAATACTGAAAAGAGATGAATTGCCAAAAATATATTTTGAGTGATAATGAGGAGAGAAAAACAATATAAGAAGAGAGACAATGGTAGTAAGATGAATGATAAGTAAACAAACATCCAAAATGTATTAATATACATTCCCTGTATAACTATTTTTAGGACTGCTGTCCTCACCCTTATTATTGTTATGATAAGGATAAGGACAGCAATCCAAAAAATAGTTGTGCAAATTATCAAGCCTCATTCCAAGGATTCTGGAAAACCATACATTCCCTGAATAATATAACTTAGTATGTAGCACTTTATCACTTTGCCTACTTCTGAATCTTTGTTTATATACTTGTACATGTATGTATGTAAATGGGTCTTCAAAATGATACTCAGTTGTTGAGCAAGGACTGGCTGTATACAACTAATAAAAGAAAGAAATATTCTAAAATAAATATTTTGATTACTATTACTGATCCCTTCAACTTGAATGCACTTTCACTGGAATTTATTTAAAAACTCAACACATTCCAAAAATAAAAAGACAATTTCCATTGCTTGAAAATCAGAATAAAAAGTACTTCGAAACAGAAGAGAATTGAAAAGAGTGCACACAGTAAAAATGTTTTAGTTTATATTATTTGGTAGAAGAGAAAATAAGGGAAAAGTTGAATTTAGAACAAACTGATAAAACATTAATTTCAAATTAGTCTATTTTTTTCATTTTCCTTCTTCAAGAAGATAAAGAATTAAATATGAAACAGTAAGTATTATTCACCAACAGAGTCATTTTGAATAATAATAATAATAATAATAATAATGATAGTAATAACAAAAAGCAACATCAATGCTTTACAAAGAAGGTTAGCACTTTGAATAATCTTTTTTACCCTAGACACAATGTCTGCATGCCTACACATAGGGGTCAGCCTTTTCCTTCCCTCCTTTAAGGCTTTATTAGTAAGGCAGCTGCAAAAAGACCCTATTCATGAATTGAAACTATATCTTATTTACACCCAAATGATTTGAATCATATTGGTGAGTTCATAGTTTTTTATACATATTGTTTTAATGAATTTAAAAATTAGAATTTATTTGGATTACATACATAACTTTAGATATAAATTAGATTCATTGTATATCATATTATATTTAATGTTAATCTCTAGAGTTTAAAGCCTATTTCTGTTTTTACTATAGAATAAATTATGAATAAGATAAATACTTCAACTACTTCAGTAAAAATCAGGATATACATACATAATATAGAATTAAATGTAAGATATTGAATTATCCATTTCTTGAATATGCAATTATTGAAAGCGTTTTTGTTCATGGAGCAGCTTGATTATCCTTAATTAATTTTATTTTAAAAAAAATAGTTCACATCTAATGAATTTACTTATTAATCAAATATTTACTGAAATTTATCATGTTGCAACTTCAAATTTTAAAATAAACACTATTAAAGTAAAAACTTTTCAAACAAGATAATATTTATTATATTTTATCCAATAAGAATCCATTCAAAAAGTTCTTTATAGATTTTTAAATTTTATTGATTTTTCTCATAAACTTAAATCTATGTATCAAAAGGAATTGATTGGATAAATCTGGTTATTCAACTTAAAAGTCTATAAGAATTTCTTGGATTTAAAAGTCTTACATATTTGAATCTTTTAAACAATTAGAATATACGAATGTACATTATTTAGAAGAAAAATACTAATTTCTAAAGTTACAAAGTCCTTAAGATCAATTAAAACCTTTGTGAAGTTTAAAAAAAGAGTCATAAGTGCTGTTTTCTATTAATTTGATGAATAAATAGGAATGACTATAGTTATTCAAAATATTTTGCTATTTTTAATAAATATCTTTATTCATTGGAATTGAAAGTTTCCTTATATTTTTATATGCATTGATGGAACCAAGTGTTTTTACACAAATTATAAGGTAGTATCAAAGATAAATTTATAGATTTAAAATAATCTTTTTTAGATGTTTCATACTTTTGCACTGCTGATTTAGTGTATTTAAGAAATAAAACTATCAGTTTGGAAAATATATGCAAGAAGAATAAATAACTTTTTTTTTTAAAGTAAATATAGTTTATATAGCATTTACATTTCCAAACAATTAAATCTAATTTAAAAAAAATGAATTTATAGTGTTATTGAATGAATCATTCTGAACAATTGTAAATTTTTAATTGATATTTCTTCTATCCTAATTACTTTTTTGTATTGCAACTAAGATTAAACAGCTTAAATATCAAAAAGAAAAAATAAATAAGATACTTTTTTTGGTAATTTCTGAATTGTTTTAAATGAATCAAAATACTAAGTATTATTCTGATTTCCTTTTTGGAAGGTTTTCTAATTTTCCTTGGATTGCAATGAAGAAAAATTACCTTTGAAAGTTTGCAAGCTGAAGAAGATGCAAGTGAAGCAATTTTGTAGCACGCAAACCATTATCGATATCCTACTGATTAGTTGGCGAGTGTTACTCAATTGAATGAAGACAGTAGCTTGCAGGCATCTTGATAAAGAGACACACAGCTCATCAGTTCTGACCTGAACAAGTTCCTCTGGGAACAAAGTCAGCAAATAGAACATATTCTCAATAACATATTTCCTAGTGACTTCTTGAAAGTGATGCATCAATAATCTTCTATAATAATAGTTGATGAAAGCAATTATTTTAAGATGCAGTAAAAACACACTATTGGGTGGAATTGAAAAATGGCGAACAAGTCAATAAGACATACCTGAGGCCAGAGTTGATAATTTCATTAAAATAAATTAATCTAAAAAAGTAATAATAATTGAAATTCATAAAAGAAAACTTATCAATGAGTTAGTCTATGAATATATCTCAAATGTACTTTTCATTTTTTTCATTTTTTTCATTTTTATACATTACCACAAATATAAACAATGGTTTATTAGCCATGCATCCAGTACACTTGTGATTACTAGTTATTTCATATGTAATTTTTTGTAGACATTAAATATAGAATATACCACACAGTTTGTGAATCTGTGCTCAAAAATTCTAAATGATTAAGAATTTTAAAGTTTGAAAACTGTCATTCATACGGCTATAGATTAATTAATTATATATATATATATATTATTATTATTATTATTATTATTATAATGAATTGTATTGCTAGAAGAGAAGAGATGATAGATCCTCTTTTTTTAATACAGATGCTGTAATAAGGAGAGCAACAGGAATTATTGACCTGAGCTTCCAATTTACTTGATTCCTAATTGCAATGCAAAAACTAAGCCTTAGTTTTTGAGAAAATAAATACTACCACAATTATTTAGAATATATTTAAAAGGACTAAGAAAAATATATTAAGTTACCAATTTGAATTCCAAGCTCAGTAAGAAAAATGGTGTTAATCACTTATCTTTATAAAATGTATTAAAAGCTATTTGTGCAATGAATACTTTAAAAAGAAAACTCTTTTATTATGAATCCATTCTATAATAAATGATAAGAAGATAACCTTAGTATATGGTTGATAAGCTATGTATTAAAGAAAAAAAAACATTGTGAAACTATTTTCATACAAACATTATATCCAAACACAGAAAGGATTTGACATTAAAGTCCCAAAAGTGTTTATATACCACTAAACAAAATAAATGAATCATTTTTTTTATAATTAAGTCAATATTTGCAAACTCTTAAATATAGCCAAAGTTAATTATTACAATATCTTTTTTCTTTTATTATAAATTAGTATTAAATCAATACAAGTCAAGATGTTCTCACTTAATTCTTACAATAATTTGAAATACAACCAAGAAAATAACTTTGACACTGAAATGATTTTATTTTCATTTTAGAAGAAACATGTTCAAATAATGTTTCTTTAAAACAGACCAAAATCAAATAATTTTTTCAACGGGTATAAATTAAGAATACAGAAACAAAACAAAGAAAAATAGTCATGAGTTACATGAAAAAAAGTATTTTTATACAGAAAGACATGTGAATTGTTAAGAAAATATTTATAATTGTTTCTATATTGTTTAAAAAAAAACAAATATTTCCCAGGTAAATAATGATGTAATTAACTCCTATTCTTAGGTGAACAAACTCGTACATTATGTCATAGATGGAAATAATTTTCTAAGCCATTTAAATTTATGTGTTAAAAATTTCTTGACAACAAAAAGTATAGAGACCTTCTTTTTCAAGATCATATAATTTTATTTCTTCATTATTCTAAAAATTCTACTACACAAGAATTAACATTTTAATTTAATTTATAGACTCAACAAACATGGAGAAAGGTCTTGTACACGTGCAATTAACTGATTAAAACTCATATTTTCATCATAGAAAATAGCAAAATTATAATTAACTTCAATTTTTCAGACAATTTGTTTTATGTGATCATTAATTCAAAACTATTTTGTCATGAATAAATGACAATTGATAACAATTACTATACTATCTTAAATCATTTTTGTGTTGCAAAAATAGTAAATAAAATTTTATATAGTTAAATAGTGGTATGAAATTGATGCCTACTAACTACATAATATATTATTTTAATGAATTTATAAAATTTCCTTTCACTACAATATTAAATTTAGCCAAAGTTAATTATTCCAATTTCTTTTTTTCTTAATTTGTATTAAATCAATACAAGTCAATCTAGAGTAACAATAAAACCTTTCTAACTAATATAAAAGAAAACAAAGGTGGCAACAAGTTTTTCCTGACTCAACAAATAAAGAAGTTTGTTGTTGCTGAATGATTTCTTCTAAGTGAATGAATGCTTTCTCCACTAACTTTTCCCATCAATTAAAATGAATTTTTAGTTCAAAAAGTAACTTAGAGAAATCCCCAAAGAAAAAATGTTTCAATGAAATTAGCATCAAAAAGTAGTTTTTACTTTTTATTCGCTCATGTTGCCTCATTAGCGAAATTATGAATTTCATTTTGCTCTATATTAAATGATTTTTTTTCTTTCTTATTAAAAACAAAAAGAACACTAAGACAAATACTTAATTTGAAAAAAAAATATTTGTAATATATGAGAGGTATAGAGTACAAAAAATATTGTGGAAATTTCAAACAAATATAGACATAAAATGATCAATTCTTATTGAATTTTCTTCAGAATATTAATTATAACAAAGACTAATCATCCATATTTATAATATTCATGGTTTCTGTTTAAAATGTCATAGTAGTACATTGAGATAGTGGGAAAAGTCTTATTTTGGACTGGGAGATCAGTCAGTTGATGCAATGCATATATCTGATTTTTCTTGCATAAAGAATGGACAATGGCAATAATAGGCAAAAATTTCTATTGATTGTTTCTTCTATTTTGATCAATTAAATAAATCCCAAGAATAGTTTGAAATGCAAACATTAAACACGTAGAAAGACTTCCAAAAACAAAAACACAATTCTTATCTATAAGATGAAAGGGTTTATTTTATACTATTGTAATACTTTTTTATTCAAAGAGTGTTTTAATGGATTTTAATTTTTTGGAGACATAGCTTAAAATAAAACCTTTTTTGTTACTATTAAAAAAACTTTCTTTAGGAAAATGAATATTACATGAACATTTTATTTTTATGATTGAAATCCAAAAAAATTGGTCATATGAAAATGTTTTGTTTCATAATTTCATAGCAATCTTTATTCTGTTTCTAACTTAACAAATCCAGGCATCAACTTTTAGCTGTTTCTACTGAACTTTAACTTAAATAGGCTTTCTTTTAATTGTTTTTCAAAAGTGTAAATATCAGTAGAAGAAAGCACTCAATGCCCTATTCATTTAAGTTATATCCCAAACTAAAACCAAATATAATAGTTTTAATTGCCAATGTAATGCTATTATTTGTTTGGGGTTTTTTTTCAGATTTATAAACTAGTCTAATAAGTTATAAAAACAAATTAATTAATTTTTATTCTTAATTCTAATTTATCAATAATTTTTGCAAAATTG